>JAAZTK010002303.1:0-11527 GCA_036507255.1 Megalothorax incertus
TAAACTAGAAGGAATTGGAGGTGAAAGTAAACTTTGGCTTTAGGACATGCTTCTCCTTAACTTTTGCCCTTAAAAAAGGAAGAAGGCAGGGATGGATCTTTTAGAGAAGGCAAAGTGAAGAGAGTGAAGGACACCTCTCTCTCACACACTCTCTAGACTCTACTATGCTCAAGGATCTTGGAAATTCCTGGAAATTCTTTTTAAACATACTCCTGAGGAAGAAATTGGCGCAAATGCATCCCCATCTGTTTGCATTACAAATGATGAGGGGGGAAGGTTCAGGCCGATTAACCTTTTCCTACCTTGATTGTTTATACACTCTTTATTAATCTAATTTACAAACTTTCTACTATGTACAAGTATTACAATAGAGCCCTTCCTCTCGCAAAGTAGGCACTCTGAGTAATTCTATTCCATTACTGGAAGTGGAAGGATTCTTAATTTCTTATTCAAACTTTACAAAAAAGGAATGAATAAATCAAACAAAAGGGAATCTACTACCTACCATTAAGGATTAGGAAAAGGGTATGTCTATGAGGATGAAATATAGTAATATGAATAGTAAATGTACTACTCGTAGTACATTTACGATTAGTGGTAGACGGGGGAAAGATGTGAAAGATCTTTTTCAACTTTGAACTTTTTACGTGATAATGTGGGTGTAGGAGTACTAATGGGAAAAATCTTTGTTATTCTACATATTTGCTGGAATATAAATTCCCAAATGCATTATAGGCCTATACACTTGGCCTAACTGCACTGTTAGAATTAGAAATATAATAGGGAACCGAAATATTTAATCATAAAGATTTTATAAGATTCGAACACGATTCGGTAAAAAAAAATTAAACTTACGATTATTAGTATTAGTTGATAATAGTTGATGATGCTCCCAAAATAGTAGTGAAATATGGTAGAAATGTGGAATGGGGACGAAGCCTAACTTCTAATCGTATTACGATTATCGTAATACGGTATGTAATTGTTAGAAGATAAATAAATTAAACATACGGATATTATTAATGCATTTTTAAGGGTCAATCCTGTGTCAGACAAAAGTAGCTCTTTGAGATAGTTAATACTGATATGCGATTAGAATCATAGATGTAATTAATATGATTCCCAGTATCTCTATATAATTGCATAATTAACTTTAATGAATTTGATATCCGTCTCAAAGACTCGATCCGAAATCTGAAGCAAGATTCCATCAACTTCAAAAGAACGGTTTTTGAGGAGGGTCGAGGGATATGGGGAATTTTGAGATAAGCGAGTTCTGCCATCTGCTCCGAATATCCTTTTGCCTGATCAAAACATGCAAAAAATTGCCGAACTTTTTCCACTAATTCAATTGCCCTTTAATTTTTACTTCAAAATAACTTGTTTTTAATTGCATCCCCATCTAATTAAATTGTAAAATACCGGTTGACCTCTCCTGCTTATTCATCCGTTGATTTAAGTTTATTTGTTTTGATCCGGGATCTGTTTTTACAGGTTTTACTCATCCTCAGAAATACCGATATTTCCCCTAATTTATTTTAATTTGGACCGCATTGTTATTGAAATATTATTATTGTTGTTGGTTAATTATGGGATTCGAAAGTTGTAATAATCTCTAATTGGTTCGAATCAATAACATTATCATAATTTTGTGCAATCTGTTCAAATTGTGAGTTGACATCTAATATTTTAAGTTGAATTTGGTTTAATTATAGTTGTTTGCGGCTTACCTTTAATTAATCAAAATTGTATTTTTTTACAGATATAATCATCCCTTGAAGTTTATCTTAAAACGACAATAATGGGTCTCGAAGATTTACAGGTATGCTATAAAACCAACATGGGTGCATCATAGAATTCATTACATTAATTACATGACCAGTGTTAATTAATGTTTTTTTACAGTCTTTTATTATTGAGTCGTTTCCGGATATCTTGGAAAAAGTTGATTGCTTGCGGCTTCAGGGGCTGAAATTGCAACCCAATCCAAATGGTGGATCCCTTAAACTTTTGATTGATGGCGAATGCTGCTTGGATCGGCTTTATGGAGGCTATTTCCCCGATTGGGTTTGCGGAGGGTTAGTTAAAAGTTTTAAGCAATAATTTAAGATAGAAAACATGTAAATATTATATTTAATCCTCAGACAATGGAAGCAAATGGAGTTGTATCTGGAGAACATGCTGAATTCAGTTCAAAATAGTTTCAACAACATGGAATTGATCGTCTTTTTCAATGGAGCTCTCGAAGCGGACAGAATGGATACAAATTGGCTTAGAAAACAGACAAGCACAACAGTAAAAGCATTAAAGATAATCCCAGGATTCAAATTAATGTTTATTATTTCTAGCCAAAATCTTCAAGAAATCCAGCGTCATATTTCCTCAAAGGTATATTTTTTCAAATTAGGGAAACACTTGAATTTTAATTTTATATTTCAGAACAAACCTCCTCCAAAAGTGTGGTGGCTTCCTCCGACCTTCCTTCGTTCAGCAATTCGGAATACAATGAGAAGTCTGAATGGGAAAACAGTATGCACAAGTTTTAGTTCAACTTTATCATTCAATTTATTCATTCAAATGAAGCTAATTTTAAATTCATTTCAATTTGTAGATTTTTACGCTTGAAGATCACCACAAGGAAATCATTCGCTTCGCACAAAAGGACAATGTCATTGGAATCATTTCTGACGACCCTGAATTCCTTATTTACCACCCAACGCGTTATTTTTCCGCTCATAAAATGAAACTCACATTCAAGAGTATGCGTAATAAAGAATTTCAAATTTTTTTATATTAATTCTCCATTTTCAGGGATCTCTTGAGACAGATGAAATGAAGTTGAAGAATCTTTACGAGAAATTGGATCTTCCCAAAGAACGATTTGCGATTCTCGCGACCCTTTTAGTACGATATTTAATTTTTACATTTTTATTATTATTGCGTACTAATTAATATTTTTTATTAGGGAAATCATATTTTGACAGAAACCGATCTTGCAAAATTTGTGGGATCGTTCACGTTTGAAAGTCATAAAACCAAAGTATGTATTTCTGCTAGCTTAATAGTTCGAACGCTTTAATTTACTAAATATCTTTGCAGAAAACTGTGATAGAAAAAATATTGCAATTCACACGCAACTTGGAGCAAACAGAACCTGAAGCTGTTGCTGAACTGATTACAAAAACGGATCCTGAATCTAGCCCAGAAGTTGCACAGATTCTCACTGAAAAGGTTGTGAAGTCTATCCGCTATTACTCAGAGCTGATGGTCAAGATTTGCCCTCAGCCCAAATCCCGACCAAATAAATCAAAGGGTATTCAAAAGCAAAAGGAGAAAGCCAAAGAGAGTGAGGAGACAAGCGAGAAGAACGACAAAACTGAGCCAGAACAAGTAAGATTTTTTGATAATTTTTTCAAATGATTAATTTTAAAATTCCAATAGGACGAGAAAGAAGTTCAAGAAGTTACCAAACCCGATCAAGAAAAAGAACCTATAACACCAACGACAAATGGCGCGTCTAATGAAGCAGAAACCCCGGAAGAACCAAGCAAAGGGACTCAAAGAGAAAGTAAAGAAGCCGAAGAAAAGCCTCCAACTGATGATAAACAAGTCTACCGAGTCAATCATCAAATCCACAATATCGCAATCAACCGAGTCTCGAATGGACTAATGTCACAGCATATTTACCACTTATTCAAGCATCGAGAAATCAAGATCCCTCTTATTATTGAGGCTGTATTTGAAAAGGATTTGCCCAAATCTATTGAATTATACAGGCCTCTCCGACAGAGAGTGTATGCCATCCTATTCAATCTTCATCATCTTCGCTTCATGGCAGGAAAAGAAAAAAAGGAAAAAGGAACACCGACTATACAGGTGAAAGAGAACTATTATTGTGCTCAAAGTAAGGAAAACAAGACGATGGTAGTTGACGCTATTGAAATTGGATGGGGTATGAACAAAATGAATATAAAATAAGCATATTTAATTGATTTAAATGATTCGAAAATTCCAATTTTAAGGAGTCCCAACTGTTGAAAGGCTTTGGCTCGGAGATGGTGAAGAGTGCAAACAAAAGCGGATCAAGGCTTTCCTAACTGTAATGAACTCTGATCGACAAGTTATCCTCGAGACGAGTTTCGTTCCTCAAAATATGCTCATGCTTACAGTAGTTTTGCGGTAATTTATATATTAGATAATACTTTTAATAAGATAATTAAAATGACAAATCATTAAAATTTTAGGTATATGCTGACATATGGTGGAAAATTTATGCGAAAATATGAGATGGACTCGCTTATTGCACAAGCATTTATACAAGAATTGACTGATCCGGCATCTGCTCAAGAAATTGAAGTAATTTCTAAATGATTATTTAAAAATATGGTGGAAAATTTATGCGAAAATATGAGATGGACTCGCTTATTGCACAAGCATTTATACAAGAATTGACTGATCCGGCATCTGCTCAAGAAATTGAAGTAATTTCCAAATGATTATTTTTTTTAAAAAAATAGGTATTCTAATGAATCTTATACGATAGTTGAAGGGACTGAACATGCGAGGAGTTCATTTGGCTAATCTATTTATGCAAGGTCTTGAAATGGCTTGCTTTGCAAATGATGCTTGCGGAAGTTGCATCCCTTCATCTCTTGTCAATCCATCATTATTTTTCAACGGCAAGATCTTCAATTATATTTTGGAACGCCAATTGCTCGGGAAAACTATTGCAGAAATCTGCAATTACAAGGCGGATCTTCTTTATAAAAATTGATCAGCTCCGACTCGCTGTTATGGATGGGTTAAAACCCGAATTTGCTCCTTCCCCGAATACCCTACTATTTTCAAACGGAGGTTTAATGGGGCTCCCTCAGGATCGGGGCTATCGGCCAATACCCAACAGGCTTGATGCTTTTGATTTAAGTCTACCATTGCATTCATCTGGGATGGGAAATGGAAATCTTATTTCGCGTGCAGGATCCAGAGGAAACCCACCTTTGATGGGCCAAGGAATGAGGGGAGGAGGTCGAGACTTTACGACCAACATGCATTTAAACCCATATTTGGCATCTAACCAGCAAATTAGCCGTTCTGGAGGAGCTGGAAATTTTGGATATTCATATGGCCCTCAGCAGAATAGCTATAATCCAAATCATATGAATTACATGGGGCAGAGGAAAATATATCCTGGGGTTCATACAAGAGGTGGGCATTTACAAGTTGGAGGACAAGTTGTTGCAAATTGGGGTGGGAATGCAAATTATGCTCAGTTTAGCGGATATTCTCCTTATGCGTCTCGACAGCAGAATGCTACAACAGGATTCATGCGAAATAATGTGAGTTGCTTTTTGAAATAATACCTACCTATTACAATTTTTTTTAAATATATATATTTTATGCTATTTTTAGATGAATTCTCTGTTTGATAATATGAGAATCTCAAGAGGGCCCAAACCTACTCAAACTCAAAACAGGAAAGGAGGAGGAGCTGGTAGGGGCCAGCAGAAAAAGCCAAATGCTAAAAAGTCTAATGACGGAGCTTCCAAACAAACAAAATCAAATAGTTCAGAAAACAAGTCCAAGAAGGAAGTTTCTTTCAAGGAAGAGAATGGGTAAGTTTTGAATTTAAAATTGTATTTAAAATATTCACATTCCTAATTTAAAAATTTAAAGGGTTACAAATGAGAATGAAGGAGTGGAAGAGGCTAAACTGGACGAATCAACTACTAGTGATACAGAGAAACCTTCGACTGACGAACCTTCTAGTCCAAAAATTGAAGCTGATAGCTCGGCAGGTGCGATTTCCTACAATATTCAAAATAATACATTGTAAAATAAAATTACTTTGAAATTCTAGAGCAAAATCAAGATATTGAAGCATGAATGAAATATTATGAAGCGAGAGTGTGAGGTGAGTCTTCGGCCAGTGAATTGATTTAGGAGTGTAAGAGTTTTTTATATCTTTTTTATTCAAATTAAAATCTTGTGTTAAATGCCTAATTTCATTCACAATATATGAGAGGGAAAGAAGTTTATTATCGATTTTGAAGCATGAATAGAATACGAATTTAGATCAAAGCTGTTATTCAGGAACTTTCTCGACTTTATTAAATGTATACCCTAATACTTGAAGGCGATCAAATATAACTAATCCTATTGACCTATGAAATGCATTTTTGCAAATGATGGGAGAATTTGTATTTTTTACAAACTCCATTAACCAGAAGTTACAGACGTCATTCTTAATGTCTTAAATCCGTGATTAAGAAATTTTCATGATGTACATCACATAATATATTTAACCAACTTAAAAATAGTATAATTTACCCCGTAATTAAAATTGTTATATACTCCTGTCCCATTTCCCCCATTTAGATTTTAGACAGCTAGGATTTCTAATTGATAATTAATGATTTACCTACTAGTAAATAGTAGAATAATGTTGAAGCATGATGCATACGATTCTATATGAATCTGTAAAGAGAATTGAAGAGTAGTAACGCTGCTAAAAATGCAGATTATGTCCTTTAGCTTTTGAAGCAAGTTTGCAAATTAAATATTTGCATTAAAGCTGGAATGTAAACACTAAACAGTAAATGAATTAGTAAAAGCAAGCAACTTTTTCTTTGAAAAATGTTCTTGTTTAGAAGCATGATTAGATTTAAATAAGTACTATTAATCTTGATGTTTTCATAAAAGTTTAAAAAAATCATTTCAATTAGTAATTCAAACTGAATTGTTTAGATATATCGTACATATTTCTCAGCCATTTGAGCTAACTTATCTAACATTTAGAAAATAGAAATTCAACTATCATAATTCTAATATTTTTTGTTTCGCTTAAAATATTAATAGGTAAAAGTAATTTGTAAAAGTTTTATTGGAGAAAGTTTAAAAAAATATTCTGTGAGTAGTTAACAAACAATAGGCGAATTTATTATGATTTTGGTGTGGTATAAAAAGTATATAAAGATTTAGCTGTAGTTAAATAATATTTAGAAAACATTCCAAACTAAAATACCTATTAAAAATGTCATAAAATTAGAAGAATTGTAATTCCGATCAATGTTTATAAAATATTAGTAGAATACCTATTGAAAATGTTTTTGATTAATTACATACAAGCCCCAAAGACCCCAATTGCTTCCCCATATCCCTCCCCCCCCCCCTTAAAAATCTAATTACTCGTTAAATTCTTAATTAATTCATTTCATCCTAATTCAAATAAAAAAGTGTAATATTCATTTAGATCTGGAATTAATTTGTATTGTAAATATACATACACATTGAAAAATGTCCAAATTAATAAACTTGTACTCTCTATGTTTGAATGAATAATTTCTTCGAATTGCATTGGAACTTTCATCTTTATTTCTTATAAAAATTTATAAATACAAAATGAAATATTAGATAAACTCTAGTTTACTCACTCAAGCACACTCACTACCATCAGTCTCAGATAATCATAAATTCGATTTGAAAGGAACTGTACACTCCACAGCCACTGATCCTGAATCTGACATTTGCTCAGAAAAAATATCTAATTAATTTGCACTTTTAAAAAACGAAAACGTAAGAAAAGACGTATAAATATTAATCCTAAGTAGGCACAATTAACTCTACTATCATTAATTGAGAAATAAAAGATCTTTGCAAGTCTTTGGCTTCGAGCTGAGCTGCTTTATAAACCATTATGTACAAAATTAAGCTTCCTTTTCATCTTCTCTTTTTCCTTGAAGAATCTCCACCTCTTCTGTAATTTCTGCTGGGAGATATTTGTGGAGATGACCCATTTCCATCCGACCTAATAAATTATAATTATTGATTTTAATCCTCCAATCAATTTTTAGTGAAAAATGGGGATTGCAATTGGGAATTTGAAGGTTTTAAGCTTACGTTGAAAAGTCCTCGTCACTCGGTTCAGGCTCCGATTCCTAAATTAAAATAACCCCCAATTAAATATTTATTTAGAAAGCTTGGGATATGAGATTAGACAATATTATTCTCTTTAGAAAAACTAGACATAATGGCACCAATGACATTTCGCAAATTACATTAATCCAATTAATCTAATTTCACCAATTCAAATTCAATCAAAAAAATGAGGAGCGCATATTTACCTGTGAAGAATCATAGGTGTTTGAGGAACTATTGGCACTATCCGGCATAATTATTACTGCTCCAATACAGATCAATTGCTTTAATTTTTTAAAAACAAAATTAATTTAAAAAATTCGACAATTTAAACTTTGAAATTCTAAATCTGCTTACAAATATAGCTCCCAGGAATAGCCCATATCTGAGGAGGGTATCCACCGAGTCCATGTCCAATTAAAATTCCAATGTCACCTAATTAAACAATAAAATAATTTTTCAATTTAAAAAATTTAAAAATTGAGGTTTTTTATTTTTTAAAAAATATTATTATTGATTTTAATTTTGCTGGAATTTGCTCACGTTTTAGGCGCCCATCAAAACGTTCTCGTTTAATTTTGTCCAAATTCACTCAAAATCCACCTAAAAATCTCAAATTAATTTTTTAAATAATAATTTATTCAATTAAATTGTCCAGCATAATTAACTGACCGGATTCGGAGGTAGAATTAATTGATTTTCCAATTAAAAAATGATCCTTTCAAAACCCCAAGCATTTCGAGGCTTCCTCAACCATAGGTGGAGCAATCCTCAGTGGACTATGCAGCCCAAAAATTACAGCTTCAAAATTCAACTTCGATTTTTACTCCATCATTAATTTCTCGGATCAAAGGTAAGATTTTACAATTATCCCTCTATTCCTTCATCCCTAATTAGACCTAATTAGTGTAGAACAGTGTATAATACCCCAAACCACGTAAAAATGTGATTTTTGGTGATTTCAGCTTAAATTTTGAAAACGTTTGAAATTTTGAGAATTTGTCCAATCAAAAAAGTGAATTTTCACCTCATAGGAGGTCAAACCTGAGGTTGATTTGAGGTCAGGGAGAAAGGCCATTGTCGATATGTCCAGAAAAAGTGATTTTTCCAGGTTTGAGAGTCTTTAGGAGGGTGTGACATGGTCCGATTTAAAGGTGGATATTTCACATGTTATTCATGGCAAAATTGGAGTTTTTCTGGAGGTTTTTCAAGTTTTTTATTCAATTTGGGCTAATTAGGATGTGGCAGGGTCAGTTTGGACTAGGTAGAATCTGGATAATTGATTAATTAGCCGAAAAAAGCCTAGCTGCGTTTTGTAGGTTCAGTGTGTATTTTAAAGTTTATTATTTATATTGACATTACATAATATTGAGGCATTTTAGAAATTACATTTTTCACAGTTTATTTGTTTTAATTACATTGATTGGGTTTTGTAAATAGTGAAAGTTGACGTTAATTTTTTAAATTTTAGTCATTTTTCAATTGTTTGAAAGGACAAGCCCTTCGAATGTACTTGTTTAGGGCGCCTAAAATGACTCCAATCATGTTTGTTTTATATTTGATTTCATAAACATTTTTTTAAATTGCATTTTTAGAAATTTCTAAGAATCTTTCCTCTTCAGTTAGTTATTGTTGTTTTTAGGAATTGTCAAATTAGACCTACCTAATTAGAATTTAAAGGTAAAAGTTTAAAAGAGTGCATTTTGATAGGAGTTGAAAACTTGAAATAATTGAAAAAAAATGCAGTGTTCAAGAGGTTTTTAATTGGGGCATCGGTAAGCGGATTTTTATAATAAATATTTGACAAGTTTGATTAGTAGCTTTTTAATTGATATAAAACTTTTATTATCTCTTTGATTAAGAATTTTAAATTGATATTAATTTAGGAGCTAGTTCAATTCACAAACTCTATCCGTATATGGCCGTAGCGTACGTAGTCCCAATAAGCTAGAAAGGTCCATTTTCAATTAATTTTAATCCCCTTATTAAAAGTTTTAATTATTGATCTACCTACAGATATTTATATTGCTATCTGCAAAGTATTCTTATATCTTGGTGCATGTAAAAGTCTCAAATCGATATCAAATTAATCCAACTGCAAGTCTGCAACACAAGAAATGCATGTCCCTTAAATTAAAGAATCGATTTATTATTTGAAGCTCCTTAAAAATAGATTGGGTCTTTGATGCAGCAATTTATAAAATCCCATTTCAGGAAGAGATTAAATATAAATTGTCCCAGTCTCCTAGATTAATCTTATGCAATCAGATCACACTAGGTAGAAAGTGAGCTTGAATTTAAACCTGATACTGTGTCAGAGTTTATTAAGGAAGGTAGGAAGGTAAATTGAAATTTAGTTGTGCTTGAAGAGTTTAAATGCAATTTGGTATGGGTAAATGGGTGATATTTTTAAAATAGCGTTGAATTTAAATATGTTTTATTCAGAAAGTCTGAATGAGTCAGAAAAGTTTTTCTCTGGAATCAAATTAATAATGGTTTTTAAAGATGTAAAACTTGATCTCAAGCGTTATATTATACACAGTGCACTATATAATATAATTTGGCTAATACCCAATACTAAAAGTGCTATATCCATCATATAATGCATAGTACCAACTCTTTTGCTTCTCTGTTAATACGCATTTCGAATCCAATTTCCCCCGAGCTGTATAGAGTCTCGACGAAACATTATACACTCGCTCTGCATTGCATACAGCATATCCTGAATGTAAAATGTGGGGTACCTCCTCACAATTTATTCCCTCTCGAAATTCTCAATCTCAAATGCTATATATTCAAGTGTATAGTAGGTGGAGAGAGGTTGCGTATACGAGGCCAAAATATTACCTCATACGAGAGTACACTGTACGTATATACAATACTTTATTCCTCTCGTGCTAAAGGGATAGAAATCTCTTTCTCTTTAGAGTGGATGTACCTGTACTTACTCTGTACTCTCACTCTCTACATTAAGGTATTTGGTATTTGTAAAGCACACAGAATATCTGAAAACAAAAAAAGCCTTATGTACGTACCTAGTTTGACTTTGAAAAAAAATCATGTACATTCAACTTATGCTATTATACTGCAGAGTTTGCAGTTGTTCAACTTTAAATCTATTCTTATCTTCCGAAGGAAGAGCTTGGATAGAGTTTGTAGTTTATTCTAATACTTGTCCAAAATGCGGCATGTTATTTTTAGATTTGGAAGATGAATGTTTAGGGGTTTTTTTAAGAGATTGCTTAATGAGTTTTGAAACTTCATTAAATACATGTGTAAATACATATTTAAAATATAAATAATGCACTTTCCCCCATTATAAAATACGATATGTGTGAAATGCATCAAATGTAATAAAATTAATGTATTTTTCCTAATTTGAAATTTCAGATTATCAAAATGTCCAAGAAAGAAATGAAATCTCATCCAATGTTTCGAAGAGGAAGGCGTCCGACACTTGTGTTTGTAAATTCGAGTGTGGTGGATACCTAATTAGAGAGAAATTTAGTTTTGTTTGTGTATATTTTTCAGAGGATTAAGCTTTTTTGAGAGAGCTCAATTTAAATTCGAACTTATGATAAAATCCCCATCTCCCTTTAGAAGTTTAGTTTAC
>JAAZTK010002304.1:0-11526 GCA_036507255.1 Megalothorax incertus
ACTACCCACTGTAGCGGAAGCTGCTTGGTCCATCATTTTAATCCTCTCTATTTTTACTGTAAATGGATCTGTTCTTTGGATAGTTGGAGTAAGCAAAGAATTATGGAAGCCTCGACACCTTTGGTATGAGTTAAATGATTAATCATTAAAGGCTTTTATTCAAAATTCAAAAAAATAATGTGTTTTAATAAAAAAGAATACCTATATATTTTTAAATTTAGGATGGCATGCCTCTGTACGACCGATCTATTCGTCGGAATTCACACAATTATCGGACTTCTCCCTCTGGTCATGACCGAATCAAGGACGTTGTGTGTAGTCTACAAATCAACCATCGGGCTTCCTTATGTCATCAATATGTTGCTTTTGACACTACTCTCTCTGGACAGATTCATAGCAGTAAGATGCCCTTTATTCTACTCGGCCCACGTCTCTAATAAACATGTAAGCAACAAAGAGGAGTATAGCGCAAAAAACGTTTTAATAGGATCAAAGGATTAGCTATTGTACGCGAAATAATATGCCTAGATGGGATATGCAGATATTTGTATAATGTGCTTATACATGCTATTAATTAATCCAATCTATTCAATTGCATATTCTAATTAAATCAAATGGCTAATTACTGTTATTTATGCGCATAAATTAATTGGCTACAGATATTCTCTGATTCATATTATAATTTGTAAATTATGACCATATGTATATAATATTACGAGTATATTATAATATATTTTGATCAGGTACTGATTGGATTCCTTCTTGTGTGTCTCGGGGGAACTTTTCTCGTGCTTTTGGTAAGTTTAATTGAGAATAATTCTAGTAGGTTATAATATTTAAATTACTTTTTAACATGATAGGCAGTTTCATTTGGACTTCAAGATACAATTTGTCGTGCCCAAATCATCCAGCTTGTATACCTTACCATCCTCCTTACGATTTGTTCAGTTCTCACTCTTTTATTCAATACTTCTGTACTTCGGATTGCAAAGAAGCAGCTTAATGAAATATATCAGAATGAATCTCGTTTCACAAATGGCCCCAAACTCTCGGTGGTATGCACAAACTGTGGGTTTAAAAATGAGACCTACATGACCCACCCATTGCTTGCCCCAACTCCAGATGAAAAACTCCAATTGGGCAATGGCCAAATGAATGTAGAGTGGGGTCTTTCTCCGGAAGAGAAATCCTTAGTTTTTCCTAGGCATTCAGTGTGCGACGATGATACCATCGAATCCGGACTCTCTGTACATGCTGGAGATGCAATGGCTAATGAATCCTCATTCATACGATCTTACCAGGAAGAAGCAACCCCACTTATGTCGAGAACACTCTCTCTCCCAAATATTGTTCCTACTTTGGATGAGCAGAATGATTCTTCGATACTCATTCAAGTTCCTCATTTGGAGAATCAAATTGGAGGACAAGGAGGGGGCGAGAAGGGAGCTTCAACTAATGGCATTGACATTCCTCCAACAATGGAGAATGGACTTCTTCCGAGGAGCAGATCCTTAGGAGTTTGTAGAAACCACAAAGTATTATATCCAGGAAAGTCCAGATTACATTTATTCAGGAGTCTCAACTTTTCCAGGAGCAACATATTTCATGTAATTTTGTAATTGATTTAAAGAATAACTAGTGATTCATTTATCTAACTAACTGTCCAAATATTTTAAAGGTTAAAAGGCTTTTTCCATCAATCAGATTTGCAAGGACAGTACTACTTATTTTAATCCCAATGTGGATATTTATGCTTCCTTTGGTGTCGATAATACCACTTTATAGGTAAATAGATCCAATTTATATTTCATTGTAATTGTATTATTCTTATTACAAAATTTAATGAATTCAAATATTAATAAGATAATTTCTTTTAAAGGGAATGCACAGAGGGGAATATGACACTTGATTGCAATGTTATTGAAACATTATGGCGTAATGAAATTAATATTAAAGTAATATATTGGTAAATCATAAATTTATATGGCGTTCCAGGTTACCTGGAGGGTATTCATATGCGTTCTATACTTCCGTTACAGGTAAATTCTAATTCTAATTCTAATTCTATTATTTCTAATTCCGTTAATTCCGGTGCAGGCGATTATTGACACTTTGATATATTTATTTGGATCCAGAGAATTCAAACAAGCAGTCAAAACTTTTGTGCGAAAGCAAAAGTCAAAGTTCTGACTCGTAAATTCACTTAATATATAAAATATATGTTAATTTTTGCACATAATACAATATAAATTACCCTGTACAATTCTTCACAATTTTTTATATTTTAAATCAGTTTTATTCATTGATAAAATAAATATTAAATATTGATAATTTAAATCTGAATTTTGTGTGATTCAAGTTTAATTACGGTATCTACAATATTTATATGTAGTAATTATTTATTATATAATCTGTTGAAGTAAACTAATACGATCCAAAAATGAGAAATCTCATAAATGTATTTTTTACAAGTATTAAGCTATTAGCCTAAAAATACTCTTAATTTAATGATTTAAACATTCAATTTTTTATTTAATAAAAACAGCAATTTTTTTAATTTATGCACTACATAAAATATAACTGATAAAATTCGTTTTAATATTAAATCTTAACACGTTGTACGAGTTTGACTAAATATAAATTATTTAAAATATTATGAACGGTTTGAATAGATGGCATATTTGGAATACGATCGACTTATTTAAATTGACTTGATCATACGACATACGTTAATTCGGAGACTTTTAACTACAGTCTACAATGTTTAGATAGTGGGTAGTACCTACTAGAAGATGTATAAAACACTTTATGATTTAGAGGTTGAAAATGGAAGATTTTTCATTCATAAATTTAGCTTGACTTGTTTGTCAAATCCATTTTTTACATAAAACTCGTTGATGAATTCCAGGTTGGTCCTGAGACCCTCTACGAAGGGGACAAGTTGGTTAACAATTTCCTCCTCGGGGATATTAGCTCCTCGGATGAGGCAATTATAAATTCCTTTTCGATTGGGAATTGAATGATTTAGAACCTATACAAAAAGGACATGAATATTTTATATAAGGTTTCGAATATTGGTCAAGATGAATAAAACATACAACAAAGAGCTTCTGTACGACAAAGTTATGATGTGGACGGAGAGCGGCGTCATAAGCTCGTCTGCAGTTAGCCTGCATAGATTCTGTGTTCACACCTTTCTTGAAGTCATCCACAATCGAATACAAAATGAGGTAAATGAAATGAAGTCCTCTGGAATATTTTTTAACATTTAAAAAACATTATATTTCATATATATATTCATACATATTCTATTATCTGCATTTACAACTTTTTAATTTAATATTTTACACTTGCCTTTTTAACCAAAGTAAAGCGTCAATTGAAAAGTTTCCTCCCTTGCCCTTTTCGTTTAATAGCATGGTCTGCAAATATTTGTTAGCCTCCTTCTCCTCATTATATTTGCCTTCAAGTTTCTGAGAAATACAAATAAAGTTAACTTGTAAAGTTGTAATATAAATTATGTGCAATTCAAAAATGAATTTTTTTTACAATACTCACCCGAAGATTTCCCTCAACATCATTTTTAACTGGCGAAAAGAGTTTTCCCAACGATTCTATTGAAAATACAGATATATATTGTAGTATATTAGGAATAATATGAGAAACTATCAGAAATTATCAACTATTGAAGACTCTAGAATATACTCGTACCAATGAAAATGACAACAGGTTTGCACGCCAAAAGGAATTCTTCGGTCAGGATTTGATTGTCAATGATTTGAGGCCAGGTCGAAATTAAGGGCAATCGGATTAACATTTTTGTTTTTGTCCAGCTCTCCCTTAATCACCTCCCACTTGTTCATGTTTGACAAAATAAGTAGTGAAAATTGAGAATACTTTTCCTTTTTTTCAAATCCAACTTCAAAAGTTATCTATGTCCTCCGGATGATAGTCTCCTCTCAAGTTCATTATCTTATCTAATACAAAACCAACAATCTTTTATCAAAATTATATTTTACATTTGCCCTGTGGAAAATGCATTTTTCCAAAGTCCATATATACATACTATATACTACATACATACATTCATATCGAATCGCATTCTACTACGATACATATCATGCTATCAAGTTATCGGGCCCCGTAAAAACGGTATAACACAAGAGGCTTTGGAGGGCATTGCTTTACAATGGGTTTTTTGATAATAAATTAAGAATAGTAGAATAATTATGATATGTGTCTAGACTTTACTCGATCCGACTATACAGATATACAAATACTGCATAATAGTAGTATATTACTTTTTATATCGTAATTCTTACCAGTATTTGCTTTAAATATCAATTCCTGAAATTAGTCGGCCGTTTAACTAAAGTAAATCTTTGAGGAAAGGAAGCAGGGTCCACCGTTATCTTTGATATTTGTCTCAGATCTTGAATCACAACTTGGGGCCCATTTTGACATTTGAAAAAGTCACTTCTTCTGAGGGTAAATTCAGTAATAGGAACCGAGGATTGAGAAAATACCCACGACTTGGTCACTAATCCATCGGGGGCTCGAATTTCGACAACAACGAGTCCAAAAGGAGCGTGGATTGTGCCTCTCCTTTTTGAGAAAAAAGTTAGGTATAAAGATAAACTCTTAAAAGATTCTTAAGTGTTATAAGCAAATAGGGGAATAAATAAACGACTGTTGGTAAACGCTGCTCTTTGTTCTGCACTGTGCGAAAAAAATCCATAAAAGACAAATATATCCCTGGTCTAATATTATCAATACATGCTATTTTTACAGGTACTATCATATAATACAGATACATGTGTAATATTATAATGGCAGTTTGTTCACAATTCAGAGATCTGAAACTTTAATGTTTTGCTATATTGCAGTACGTATCGTACAGTACAATACTAGTGCACAAAATCTCGACCTCTATTTAAATTTTAAATGATGAAAGCAACTCGACAACGCTAATTAGGCTTAATGTTTCCTGCTATCATAAATTATATCCGTACATAGGATGATTAATGGGTATAAAGTTTTGGATATATTGACACTGGTTAGCTAATGTCGCTATAGGCTGTGGACAATAATATATGATATTTAATGGTACGACATTATGTAAACAATACAGGTATCGCTCTGAATAAATCTGACTTTAAAATTAAAAGGTGTACGCAACAAAACGTGTGCAGTAATTGTTATTAAAGCTGATTTAAATTAAAAACACTTTGACAGGAAAGGTTATTTGGCTCAAACACTCGTGCATCCGTTGAGACTTTAGTAGGTATAAACATTAAATATATGTATACTAACATACTCTAATAAATTGTTTGATTAGCAGTCTCTGCAAAGAGCAGATCTCGGGACCTATTTAATATATGATTATAGATCAATTTTCTATCGTAATTAGTGCAATAGCTTTGTATATCTACTACCTACCCTATTATGGCCTAAATCTGAAAGTACATATATATCAATGCAAATTATATATTTACATACCTATCAAGTGTTGGAGGATAATAATCCGAGTTTTCCCGCAGAAGCTCTGGCGAAAACCATCTAAAAATAATAAAATATGTAGAAATTAGATCAATACCTCAATCAATATTTCCGCATTTTATTTGCGTTTTCCTCTAATCCTATACTTCTACGAGTATTAATTATTAAATAAGAATCTGAATAATTGATAAGAGTTATTTCCAAATACTAAAGGTTTAGTAAATCAATCATGCAGGAAACACATGCAATGTCATACCACGAGTAAATTGATCAAAATTCCTGACCTATGAAAATAAAGAAGTGAGGCATCTGACAGGCTTAAGATGCAGTATTCTTCTTCACTGACATCTGGAATTTGAGATTTTGCCGATTCTGCAATTACTTTATGATTGAAATAAGATTCTTGGGCATCTTCAAAAACTGACTTGCATCTCTTGGTAAGATGCGAGGAGGAGGAGGAGGAGGAGGCCCTCGGGAAGAACAATAGCCGGATATCAGGATAGTCCTTCCCCATTAGCCCCTTTGTTGAATGGCCCAAGTCAAATAAATGACAAAGTTCGTGACATAATCCGCCAAGCCATTCACCTATCAATTGAGGTTCTTTTCCTTTGAGCATATTTTGAAATTCTTCCATATTTTGAGGCCAGTTTTCTATAGATTTGGTCCACAATACAGCCAAGCCGCCAATCCCAAGTCCAGCCCTGTCTTTTCCATTAGGATCACTGTTGATGATGGCCACGTGCTTGACATCCTCATTCCATAGGCTCTGGTTTCTCTGGAGTGCTTTCCCAATGACCTCCCAAGCTTCTTCGTTGGTCAGCTCCTCCAACTCCCCCTTACTATGAGGGATCCTTAAAATCTCATCATCGTGAGACAATGTAAATGTCCGTCTTCCAAGTCCACATTCCTCCAATTCATCAGAGAATATGGCTTGAACGAGTTCCAAAGCAAAATGAACCTTTTTCATAAGGGGCCTCAATAAGGCTTCCTCATCCTCTAAAGGATCCGACGAGCAGAGCACTAAAAGACCCCTGACCCTGAAATTGCACTCGGAAGGGTTATAGATAATTGACCCGAATTTAGAACCATCTTCAAAGGTCAGGGTATTCTCCCCAGGGCTTAAACGAGCTAATCCGACAAATCTCCCATTAAAACAATTGAGAATCACAGGTGACTCGTGATTAAGGTTCTTCTTGTTATTTATTTGTAGAGCTGAATTATCTTGAAATATTCCTCTAATAATGACCAATCCATGATGTACTACTATTGAAGAATCCGTTGAGCTTAAATTCATCTAAATTAAGTCCAGAAAGGCTGAACGAGTCTTTTAAATTAAAATACTAAACAACACGGGATCAATCGTATTGGGGATCTTAACTTACATGGCGTGAACGAAATCCGAGGAAAATACACCAGACGCTAATTAAAGTCACAAGCTAAAATAAATAGCAGTTAATTGGCCTACTAATTAGGGTTAAAAAACAATAATATATTTTAAGAATTTTTAAAATAATCTTTTCGCGGGCTCAGCACTGTATATAACAGGGCGCGAATACTAATTATTTCTTTTACAAAAATTTACATTTTGACAACTTTCTGTGCAGTGCACCGGAATTCCAGCTTTCAAATAAAAAACAAGTAGGTACTTACATATTATGTATCTCTATTTGGTGGAACCTCAAAGTCCAAAGTCGTAGATATTTCAAGACCAGGTAAACAAACAAAAAGTAGAATTGAAATAGTGGAAATTTTGATTTATAATTCTTTTGTGAAATCAGACTAATACAATACAATTCATATAAAAGATGGGCTCCCACGAGACTAGCAGCGAAGGAGGAATTATGGTAATTCTGACTCTGATTCTGAGTTGGAGACTGGATTGATCACCGTTGTTTTTAATGATCCATTATAATCATATTCTTTATTTCGCAGGACATCTCAGCTCCAGGATCTGACATGTCTATGAATGATTCAACCTGTGTAAAGAATATGTCAATGTTGGAATATGAAAATGAACCTGGAATCAGAAAGCATGTCAATTATAATGCATCCCAATCTAACCTTGATTATGAACAAGAACCTGGAGCCAAAACTAAGCCTGTCAATGCATCACGTTCTTCGCTTCCGCCGCCAGGATCACATTCATCTTTTCTTCCCCCTCCTCAACCTTCAAAAGATGGTCAAATGAGATCTCGAATTAAGCCCCGAAAGCCTAAAGAAGAGAACTTTATTAGAGATATTTATAAAACTGTGAGGAAGCGGACAGAATTCCAAGTAGGGAATGGAAATATTCGCTACAAGATCCTGCTTGAAGCAATCCAATGTCTCTTTCTAGCCAGAGCTTCTCAAGCCAAATTGCCTTTTATTATGTTGGACAAAAGGAAGCTTATATTGCCTAATGAAAAGGAAAAGTCATTTAAAGATCTTGGCATAAACATTGTAAGTCATTTTATCTCATAATTCATGATACGAGTTACCTAATAAACACAATAATTTACAGAATACCACACGAATGTGTTCAACTGATGTATTTATTCATATCCTGAAATGCTGCTTTGACCTCATCTCTCCAGAAGATTGGGACATACTTAAAGATATATGGCCCATTAAAGAGCTAAGCCAAGTCACGCTTGTCAAAAGAGCCTTTAACGAATGGGTGAAACAGCAGATAATTGTGAGTTTTCAAACTTATTTAGATGTATTTGAACTGAATTTATTAATTAATTAATCCAATCTGTCAGGCATGGGACAATTACTTTCCAGGAATGAAGCCTGAATATTTTTCAGCAGTGCTGCAATTGCCCAGCGGTGAAAGATATACTCGCTTCCTGGGGGGGATTATCCAGCTGTCCTTTGACCATTATATAAAGCGAAAAAGTACATTCTATTTACAATTAAGTAAATTAATTCAAAGTCTAATCTAATCTATATATTTTATTCATGTTGGATAGTATCTGATTTTCAAAGCCGTGGCATAAAAGTTACAAGAATTGTTCTTCCCATTAGCGGAGATTTTGAATTTCTAAAGACAAATGGTTTAAATTTGAAGGCCTCAAAAATGCAAGCTGCAATACTCAAAGGAGGAATTAAAGCCAAGTATTTGGAGATTGACAAAATAGGGAAGGAATACTTGAAAAAGTGTCAAAGAATTGAAGAACTTGACTCGTAAAACCTTATCTATATAAATTATAATTTATAATATATATAAATAATTAGAGTTTATATCCAAATCTATAACCTAAATGTATCCAAATATATCTAACACTAGGAAAATGAGTCAATTGTTTGGCTTTCATATGGACTCGACTCTCGAGGAATTTGGTCAAATTGATGGAGAGGAGGAAGCTGCTCTTGAGCAACATGTTGAGGACTATCTAATGTCTAAAGATATTGGGGATTTTGAATTCGGTCCTCCTCCCCATTTGAATAATGGTAGTGGTATTTTAAAAAAATATCTTTATTTGCTTGACCTAATTGAATTAAAATAAATTTACACAATATAGATTTGGAGGATGATGTCGCTGAGAAAAAGAAGAAAGTTGAGGAGATATTGGATGAGGTAGGAGATGTATTCCAGAGATATGATGCTCTTATGAACTTTGAAAATAAACGACGTGCGGGTGAGATTAAAAAGTATGGGATCGATGCTGCCAAATTCTTGAGCAAGACAGAGGAGGTATTTTTTTTACCTTAAAAATATAAGTATAAACTTTTTGATTCTATTTTTTTTTATATTTAGACTTATGACTATTATGGCAAGCTGAATAAAGTATATAATGTCTTGAATACGGTGTTTGCGCCTGATCAAGAGGAATTAGATCCCTCTCCACTAGATCCTTGGCTCATTAAAGAAAGAGAGAAGGAAGACATGATGTTGAAGGAAGCGGATAATTTGGGTGAGGAACTTAGGGAATTTAATGCAGTCGAAGTAAGGGCAAAGCTGGAACAAGAAATTCAACTACTTGAGGATTCGACTCTAGACGTTAACTGGAACGTAATGACTGGAATAAACTTTGAATCGGGTTGGGCCAAATGCTTGGAGAATTTCGGTATCAACATCAAAAAGTGATATTGATGGCCGTAAAATGTATGCAATCTGACAGTCTAACTCAATCCCCCAGGATCTCTCAACTGGCTAAGTTCTAACCATATAAACTACAAAAAATAAATTCAAAGGAGTAGGTAGTAATTCTACCGTAATACAATAGTATCCTGAATTAAAATGTTTTTTCAATACACATTATAATACTTTCTAATTATGTATCTAAATATTATACAAAATTATAGTGATGCATTTACTAGTACTTAATAGATAATTATCATATTTTCTTATTACCTTTTCTAAAATTTCAATAAATACAATTCAGCAAATACACAAAATATTATAGTTCAATTTCAAATAATATTTGGAATATTTATTTTAAAAGCTAGTCTCACACTTAAGCAATTCTGTATCCTGATGAAAAAATTAATGCTTTAGAGGATATATAAATACATCATAATAATTATTACAAACTAATTTAATGTGCAGTAGAATGCTTACTTTTTAATTAATTAAAGTATAAAAAGAAGGATAAGAAGAGATGGTATAAGTTGTAGACAGGATGTCACGAGAGATCAAATCAGATTCTATCCAATGCTTCCATCATAATTACACTGTTCCCTCGAATTACCTTCAAATTGAAATGGGATTGATTAACTGATGAATTTAATAAGAATAATTTAAAATGACATACCACCATTCCTACATTATTCTTAACCCCATCCTTCTGATCCTCCACCGTCTCGTCCAGTACAATGTTCATAAAAGGGTCAAATCCTCGGAGAATACCACAAACAGTACGATTTCCGTTCAGCTTAACTGTAATGTAATTAAATAAGAATTAATACATTGAAAAAAATATATAATAAACAAATTTTGGGTCTTACGAAGAAGACGCTTGTCCATTAGCCTGTAAATTAATTAAATAAAAAACAATATTAACATCATCCGTCCAAATGTAAAAAATCAATTAATCAAGAACAGTTTAATTTAGAACTTATCCAGGTACTAATTTTAAAATAAATTACTTTTTCAGCTCTGGAGGATGTGCCTTACTCATTTTGAGAGGAAGAGATGCTTAAAAGAACGGTACTCTAAAGTTAATTAGGTGAACGCTAATTAATTAAGAATTAGAAATAGAAAGTCTCGCCAAAAGTCGAAAAATGCTGAATTTAAATATTGATATTGATGTACATTTTCTAGCTATTCTTGTTCTGTCTCAATATGCCTCAAACTATACTTATTGCTTGCAAATTCATATATTTTTTTTAATAAACCTTTTTTAATTGGACAATGCAATGTATTGCAATGCAATGAAATTTAATTAATTACATAAGAGTCGAATAAAGTGGACTACGATACATATTATGAATTAATTTTATTATAAGATTTTATCTTTGATAGTGCTTATTTATTCATAGACTTCATAGTATTTAAAATGAAATACTAGGTACATGAATGAAGATTTATAATTAATGCAATGGAATGATATACAATAATAAAAATGTTAATTATTGTAAGTAATTTGCATTAGATATACAACATTTTTAGTTTATTATACTAAAGATAGTCTTAAAGAACTGTTGTAGGGCATAACCAAACCGTGATTACATTTTTAGGTTCATGGACAAAAAGGAAATGAACCTTATACAGTCGCGATGTCTGTTTGGTCCGTCCGTCCGTCCGTCCGTCCGTCCGTCCGTCCGTCCCTCCGTCCGTCCGTCCGTGACGCGATAACTCTCGTAGTTCTTGACCGATTTTGACCAAATTTGGTATGTAGGTGTGTTGGGTCAAGGCGCCCGTCGAGTTCGAAGATGGGAGGTCAGGGGTCAAAGGGGGCGGAGTTATGGGTCAAGTTTCAGAAAGTACGACCATATGGGGATTTAACATGGGAAAAAAACTTAGAAAAATTTTGCAAAAATCTCAAAAATTTTTTTTGCACCAATCAACTCTAAATGACCTGAAACGTGGACATTTCAAGGTCC
>JAAZTK010002305.1:0-11524 GCA_036507255.1 Megalothorax incertus
ATGATAAGAAGCTCCCGGACATCTAATCTATCTTTTGTAAATATGCAAATTCAAATATTTCAACAAACAATCCGGATATTTCATTCATAGATATTTATTCAGTTTGCATTATTTGAATATTCTTAAAAGCTCCCATACCTAGTATTGTAATATAATATTTACGATATGATTGAATTGATATCAATTGTCAAATAAAAGGGATTGGGCAAAAAATTGAATAGGAACAAAGGTGGGAGTTTGATAAGAAATTGAATTTAAATTAAAAATATTTGAAAAAATTTATGATTTCAATAAAGCTTTTATTCAATTTGAAACGACATTATTTCCTCCCTGCAGAAATATATCTAGATTCAAGAATTTAATCAAATTTCGTATAAGAGAATGATTAAGATGAATTTTTATCCCAGCAGGACATCATCTAAAAATAGATAAAAGAAAGATGTTTTGATCAATTTCATTTTGGAATAAATATTAGATTTTACCAAGCATTTCCAGTATTGGGGCGACAAGGGTTCCAGCATCCTCCAGGGATCCATTAATGATGCCCTCAATAACTTTACTTTCTTCGCCGCTAATTTGCGAAACAAGCCCAAGAAGCTTTGTAATTGTGTCATCCAAGAGTATAGCCATTTTTGATAAGGCTTCGTAAATTTCACGAAGCAGGTCCTCAAGGGACATTCCAAGGAGGGCACGGATTAGATCAGATAGCGGCATTCGCATATCCTTATCGTCATTATCATTCTGGGCTTGGATAGCAGGAATGAGTATCTATAATAAAGGCTAATTAAACCAAGTTTAAAACCACATATAATTAACAGTACATTAAGGTACTCCTGGATAGGTTGTATAATTTCAACACTTTCCGCATGGAAAGCATCAAGAATTTGAGTGAACTGGAATTTAAGGCCTGAGCTAATGTCAGCTTCTTCAATGGCTTCCTTCAGTTTGGTTATGGCATCAAAAATTAGTGGAGATAGCTGCCTTACAGTGTAATCAATCAATTTGAGAAATTCCTCAGCAATCATCCCCAATAATTCCTCAATCAAGTCTGAAAACCAATCTTGGGCTCCAGCTTCTTGTAAAAGAAATGGCATTTAAGAGTTTTAAGGATCAAATTTCTTTTTATTAAATGTACCATTTCGTTTGAGGCTCTGGATCCTTCCCACAGGGTCAGCCGGTGACCCTATAGCTAATCCGGAGCAGATAAGGAGGGCTAAAAGTATATGGGATTGCATTCTACAGAAAGTTTTTTATGACTCCTGAAAAATGAGCTCTTTATGGGAATTGCAAAAATGATATAAATCGGAGAGAAATTTGACTTTTTAACATTTTTAGAGGTTATCTTATCAGAAGAAGCGTTTAATTGCCACAAACTCAAGTGGAACACTTGCAATAATAGGATCATATATTGATTGGAAAATGGCAATCACAAGTTCACGCTAATTATTTGCAATTACGTATAAAATAATTTTATATATATATGATTAATTAATAGTCATATTCATTAAGCATATTACTCAAATACTATAATTGTATAATTGTATGTATCTGTATATTGGACGGCTAATTATCCGATTTCAAAGGGCAATCTAAAAAACATTAGACAACATGTGTTGGATGCATGAAAATAAAAAATCGCAAAACAATGTATTTGGAATTTTAATGGTAATTTGCGACTAACAATGTAATAATCAGTAATTGGTTAATGAAATGCAGTTTGACGTAGGCTTTTTACATAAATAGCGATAAAATATTAAAATTGTATATTTAAGCAGACAGGAAATTCGATTATCTGCGGTTTTTTGTGGAGGAAATGGATAGGATAATGTTTTGCGTCAAGGGATGTCATTTTAAGTTTCTTGATAAAGTAGGTAGGTACTACGCGTATGTACGGTACTGCGGATAGGCTGATCTTCTATACGAAAATATATATATCAATATATCGTGGGAAATTGATCCAATAATTTTATGAAAAAGTTACTTGGAATTCTTTAAATATTTTAATTTATTAATTGCAATTCGAGGGGTAACTCTCGTGAGCGATCTACAGATTAATTGCATACATATAATGTATTGTAACATAATAAAGCGTATTGCAATTTGTAACATTGAACAAAATAACAATCTTTTTAAAAAATTCTATTTCTAACAAAAATCGTGTTAATAATTTAAATCCTTTTTTATATAGCGTCAGTTCATCTCTTCAGTCCTCAGCCTTCTTTATGGTCCTTCTGTCTTATATTGTATTTAAAATCATATTACATACAATTTACAAATATGATACCTACAACTAATACCTACTTATTTTAAATAAATTCTAAATAGGTACTTGAGCTATACACATATTTTTACAAAAAAATTGAGTGGATTATCGTAAGATGATTATCAAGTAGAATACATATTACAATTATACAATTTTAAGTTTTTTCGAATGAGCTCTGCCTAATTCTGAGTATTTCATAAGAAGATTAAATTTAAAGGAGTATATACGAATAAAGAGTTTTGATGTATTTTAAAGCTTTTAAAATATAATCCTTTTTAAGTTCTCTTCAAATTCCGACTTAGCCAGTCAGAATAACGATCAATCCTCGTGTAAACTCCAGGGCCCTTTCCACAATCAATTCCAAATGAAACTAGCCCAATTTGACGCCAAATCCCACCGTCGGTTATCATCAAAGGTCCTCCGCTGTCACCCCTGTAAGAATTGGAAGAGATATATAGGAAATTTAGTTTTACCGAGTTTGGAGTCTTACCGACAAGAGTCCTTTCCGGCTGATCCAGCACAAACCATCTTTTCTTGAATTTGGACCACGCTATTTTGCTGCTGGTAAACCCGAGAACACTCGGCGTTTGTCATCACCCGGATACTAACTTCCTTTAACGTTGTCGCAGTTGGTGAGGGCACATTAGCACCTTGCCAGACAGTTTGACCCCACCCTATAAGACGGCAATCTTGTAGTTGATTTGTATAATCATTAAATTATAATGAAAGTTCACCTACCCACGACAGTTGCATGTGTATTTCCATCATCATATCTCTTGCCACCTTCTCCAGTGAAAAGGCAGACTGGTTTAGCATCAACAGGTTGACTCAAACGCAAAATGGCTATATCGTCCGTCTATTAAAATAAACAAAGCAGATTTAATATTTAGAATAGCCATAATTTATAAATTAATTATACTTACAAATCTATAATCATCAAATCCGGCATGAACAAATGCTTTTGAAATCCTTCGAACATGATGCTTGACTTCCCCAATTCGGGTAATATCGTAATCTCCGATTGTGACACGGATTTCAATTTAGAGGGTAGTTTGTACTCCTTGATAATGAAAGAAATATGTCAAAATTCACATAAATTAATGTAGATCAAATTCAAATTCCAACCTGGATTTGACGCAATGAGCCTAGAATTAAAAAAATGTATTTTGAAAAAATTATGCAGATTTTGTATTATATGTAATTTATGTTTGATTTACCGCTGTAAGAACATGCTGGCTATCAATCTAAAATAGAATTCACAACAATGTGAAATTAAATGAATTTCTGATAGGATTTGAGTGTTTTAATTTTGCTTACGAGAGATCCCCCGCAATATAGCCTATTTTTCCTCTCATGAATAAGTCCAACTATCCAAGGGAAATGCCGAGCATCATGTCCTCCAATGATTTCTGGCTAAAAGTGATCAGAATTATATAAATTCTATTGGTGTTTATGCAAAATATTTATACTTTTCCACAAGATGAGGAAATTGGTGTGGGAGGAGTAGGTCTAGGACCTGTTTGCACAGGAGGTCGGCCTGTAATTACAAATGGAGGCCGATTTGTGATCCGGTTCGGCTTTTTTGATGTGGAAATCATAGTCCAGGGTGACTTTGTTGTAGACCAAAACGGCTTTTGAGTTGTTGTAGTGGTTGTAGCCGCTTTTTTAGGGCAGCAAATCAAATTACCCCCCAATCCGAACTGCCTTCCTACAGAACCAATTTGAATTAAAACTCCTAATCCCATCAATAAATAGCCATACCAAATAGGGAATAATATGTGGAGAATTGATTGCACTGCTGAGATTGAAATTGGTAAAATTCCACTCCATTTGACCCTTCAAAATCCGAATTGTAACTCCCGGGATTTTGAAGAGAGCATTGTGAGCGAGTGAGACACGTCCCTTCCTTGTAAGTATAAGGATTTCTACATGCTTTGCCGCTTCCTCCTTTGGGGCTTTGTGTCGTTGTAGTCGGAGGCTTCACTGTGACCGAAGGTTGTCGTACAGGGGCTCCTGGATTAATTAAGGAAGGAAGTTGAGGAAATCCCCCAACTCCTAGGCCTGGAAAGCCTTGAAATGGTGGAAAACCGCTTCCAAATCCACCCCCAATCCCATTTATACCTTGTTGAGGGTATCTCACAAAGTTCTGGCTGATTTGTTGATGCTGTTGTTGTTGAAAATGGTTGGGTTGTTGCTGAAATGGTTGAAATGCTGGAGATTGAAGTCCGGATCCAAAATGCCCGAATTGTCCAAATTGCCCAAATTGATTTCCAAATTGATTCCCAAATCCTCCAAATCCACCCCCGAATGGAAATCCCAATTGACGCTTTGACCGGTGATTTGGACCATGATCTTCAATCTCCTCATCCCAATCAAGCTCATTGTCTTCCATTACTAAAAGTGTTAAAAAACAAGTGTTTTTATTAAAGCGATTCATTTGATAACGATCAAGCCATAAATGGAAATCAATTAAATCCAGAATCTCCCAAACGAATCACTCAATTTACTCAACCCTTTAATTTGCATTCCAGTCAGGCGTTTTTCGAGATTGGGAATCTCGATTTTCAATCAATTCCAATAAAAAATGAACAGCAATCTACCTATAACGAGTACTCCAGGGTCCAACTCCCCTTGAGCAAGTGTTAATTACCTTGAATAATGATGGTGTCATTGTCATTGGACTCGATCTGCTTTAATGTAGATCGTTCCTCCCTTCTGCTGGAGGAATTCGCCTCATAGTTTAATAGGATGAGACAAAGTAATGGAACTAATCGGTCAAATCCTTTCATCATGCCTATAACGAGTGCTCCAGGGTCCAACTCCCCTTGAGCAAGTGTTAATTACCTTGAATAATGATGGTGTCATTGTCATTGGACTCGATCTGCTTTAATGTAGATCGTTCCTCCCTTCTGCTGGAGGAATGTGCTTCATAGTTTAATAGAAGGAGACAAAGTAATGGAACTAATCGGTCAAATCCTTTCATCTTGTCCAAATTTAAAAAGAAACCACCACCACTTAAATGAACACACAAATTTAAAAGTACTATCGTAAAGAAGAACTCAGGTTGATTATATGATACACTGCATGTATGAAGGAAGGATCTCTCAAGATCTTCCCCAGAGCTCGTCCGATCCTCGACTGATCAGTGATCACTACGCCGCATCCCCCCATTCACACGATGCTTGAAAGTTGCAAATTCATTTAAAAAGCAACCCCCTTCTATCTGTGCATTCATCCCTTTGCATTGCATTGTTTGTATCTCCACGAGCTCTCCAGGCTCATGTTTTAACTTTTTACACACTCATTCAGAATGCAATTTGGAGACGCAAAAAAAGGGTGGAAAACTTGCATTTTTATTTTTTAGTGATATAAATAGAAGAATCCCAATTACAAAGGATGATACGCATTTTGGCGCATCACTATTTTTTACAAGTTATATACATACGGAGATTGAGGCAGGACATGGAACTTTAAAAGCCAATACTTTATATCTCAAATGCCTCCAAAATGCATCTTATAACATGAATCCTCTACAGTATATTCTTAAGAGGTGCTTTCAGGTACTTAAAGTACAATTGAGGATAACTCAAATTGTTTGATTATTTTGATTGCCTCGTAAATACAAATTGGGGAGAATACCTTCATTATAGATGGATCATATAAGGAGGTGTAAAGATGATTTGAGGGCTATTTAAGCTGGACACAATGTATTTCAAATTGGCTTTTTTAGAGATTTGTATATTACTTATTGGCCTGATATTCGGGGATAGTCAATAGGTCCAATATCCATACTACTTGAGAGTAACGACCTCAGATTCATAGACGATCCCCTCCTTTTACAACTGCCCCTCCTCCTCATAAAGAGTTGCATATTATATTGTTGCACGAGCTTTTAAAACAAAAAAAGCTACCGTTCACAAAACCCCCGAAGACCGATTGAGGCAAAGTATCGTAGTACTCTGATTTAAATTTGACTATGTGGCCATTGGAATTCGAATACTTCTTGGGGGGAGGTTGACCGCTGAATTATTCAAGATAAAATGATATAGTAGGTAGTAGTAGTAATGACTGATTGACAGGGATGGACGTAAAAAAATGCCACCAACAACTACACATCATTAATCTTGAATCTGCAATGCAAAAACTACCCCACTGTTTTTCTTATGAATGCAATGTCTTGGCGGAATATGCAAATTAAATCTTTATCATTGATTGAATCGGAAGCTGACGAATATATTAATCTTTTCATCACCACCCCCTTTGCAGATCCGCTCTACCTGGAATATATGGCGAAATATTTTGCGCAGAGAATTATTTATATGATTTGTATTCGGGTATGCCAATTCCAGAAAGGTTAGTCCAAGTTTTAAGAGTCGCCCTTGAAAATTCAAATCCAAGCCTCACCCCTCCCTTGGGGCCATTTGATTTGAGCATCTCTGCCCGCTCTTACAGCAATAAAATATCATGTAAATAAGCATAATTATTCAATTAAACATTAACTTTTTAATTCCTCGGCTGTGAGATCTCTCCTGGAGAGTCGTCTGCATCTGGAGAGCATGTACTCAAAGATGAAAAACAACTTTTTTACAACTCCCTTTAAAAGTTTTAATATTTCGCTCGAGCGATCAGCAACGTAGGGCAGTAGGGGGTGAGTTTTTACGCTGTTCTCACCTTCGGCTCAGAGTCCATAAATAATGACATTAATTGCATTTACGAGATTTTTAAAAGCTCGAGGAGTATTCGTGTGTAAATTGACATATTGGATCCTGGAATCTTGAACCTGAATTCTGAAGATTGGGGTCAAGTATCTTATATCACAAATATCAGTACCTACTATTGTATTAAAGTTCAAATTCCTGTACATCTAATAGGGAAGTGCTCTGAAAAATTCGAATTCGATTAGATTGGATTTTTAAAATTTACAAACATGTTCTCCATGAGATTAGGGCGAGTACGACTGAATAACAAGTACCAGAGGATGATAAATCTTTGATTAAAAAGGTCCCTATAATCAGGCTCAAAGATCTGCCATACATATCTAATCAGGTATCAAATCTCTACGAGTGTAAGATGAGATTGGCGTGATATGGATTAAGCGAATTTATGAATTTGCAATCAGCGAAGGCTCCCAATTCCCAAATTCCATTTAACCCCTTCCTCATCGAGCAATACAATAGTAATTCATAAGCTCTTTAGAGCACCAAGGTCGGGATTTGATGTGAATTGCATAATTATTCAATCCTGGCTGGAGAGAATACAAACTATAAAATATCGTACTACTACAATATATCGCACTACTTGTACCTAGAGCGAATGCTAATATATGAGGTCAAAGTTCCCTTTTCAACGATCGATTGAGTTTTCAGGATCAGGTGCACTCCATTAAAATGATTTACAAAGGAAAGGAATACCAAATTAGATTTGATGGACACTAATTGAATGTAAGCTTTTAAAATCCTATTGATTTCCAGTATGACAAACTCTCTCGAGTAGTTAGCCCAATGAGTAACTAAGAATCTTAATGAATTAATGCAATATGCTTAAGCTTAGATACTAGTATTACTACATACAAGCAAAAACCATCAAAACTTCAAAAGTCGGCACAAGAACAATCAATTCGCCTCAAGTATTTCCCGGGGTGGTGAGATTGATAGGTTCGACAGGTGTTTTTGAATTCCATTGACTATGTATTACTATTTCCCCAATCCAGTTTAAACAAAGTTTTTAAATCAAATGTAAAAATGCACTCAAAAACCGGATTCCTTTCAGGATCAGACCATCAAAATACTTTGCAGACACATTAACGAGATGCACAAAGTCAAGCATTAAGACAATGAACATAGACAATCTATATTGAACCTGAAAGATTGCAATGCAATGTAATGTAGTACAATAATAATCTTATTGGCGGCAGGGGAGATTGGGATTTTGAGAGCAGAAAAAAATTCCACTGCGTCTTAATACCATATTTTTCCTCAGCAAGGATTCTCTTTCGTCTGTCAAAGAACTGCATTTTATTAATTCATCTTTAGGCCATTTTGGTTAGTCAGAAAAAAATTCTTGGAACAATTATTGATTTTGCATTGTGGAAAGAAAAGAAGCACACCGCCCTATCTGCTTTAAAGGCCCTCGAGGAATTGGATATTCTCATAAATGCATACCTGAACTTATTTATGTACTACCTACAGATAAGTTCCTAACTAATATTTGTAAAAATAAATCTTTAGGTCCCTTATGGCTATTTGAAATGTACATTTGATTAAAAAAGTAGTTCAACTACCCTTCCATTTACTCATACAAACTACAATAATTTAGATTAAAATGATAAAACGAGTAGCCTCGATCTCCATAATTTAATAAAAATTGTAAAAAACTCTTTATTTCCTCTGGAGCTGTAATAATAAAACGCCTGCACAATTGCATTCTTTTAAAAATATAAAATAGTATAAAAAGATAAATAAAAAAATGGTTTTTAAAGAGATCTAGAATCTAGATAGAAAAATATTTTCAGAACCATTAATAGTACCCTACATGAGCAGATCAGTTGCTTTATCACAGCTTTCGAAATTACAAGGTAGGTTTTCAGAATATATTTCTCTCTAAAATCTTAATTCTAATTTGGGTTAGTTCAGGTTCCGTATCAGCTCCATTCACTTTTGACTCAGCATCGAGAATTGCAAGATCAGGAATCAGGATTAACAATAGATAATACATCAAGCCTGGAAATTATGAAAGAAATGTAAATTACAAGTAGATTTTAAATGCAATGGATCTTACATTGATCATCAATAGGATGGGTAGGCGAAACCGTAAGCAGGATATGCATAGCTGGTATTCCCGTTGTAATAGTACTGAAACATTTATAAAATTCAATTAGATTCCAATTAGAAAAATAATGTTAGGGGCAGATTTAGTTTAATTTTATGATTTTACAACTAATTTAAATCTCTTTATACACGGATTCTCCGCTTCAATCAATTCAATAGATTCTTATAGGGGGAGGAATAGGGTTTATTCGGGAATCTTAAAAATGTCTTAAAAAATGTCAGTAAATAAAGGTAAACTCAGGATCAGATCTTTTTGTACAGAGTATATTCCAAAAATGCATTTTTTTCAATTTTGAACAAAACACCTTGTAATTTCATTTCGATCTTAATTGCATTATTTTCAGAATGTAATATTAGTATTTGATAGGATTCAGTTTTAAATAGGGTACCAATATTATGTATCAGGGAATACCATTGGGATTCAAACAAATTGGGAAATGCCAAGTTTTTCTTATAAACCTTTCAAACTTAAAAACAATTGTGATTTTTCCAAAAAAATATATTTTTATATGTAGGTAATCTTTTGATTGATTGATGGGGAACTTTGTCCACCTTTTAGGTATTACAGATTCTTTTAATGTATTTTGTATCGCAAGTAAGGTACCGTTTTTGATAGAGTAGTATTAGATCTTCTATCAAGATATTAGATTTATTAAAGTAGGTATAAAATACAGATACAGGTACAATTTACAATATTATCTAATTAGATAGATTCAAACAAAGTGCAATATATTTTTGCTTACCTTAATTTTAGTATTCATTTTCTTTTATTGATTTAAATCAATTCAATCCCTGCAGCGATAACATCAGACCCAGTCACCCAGACATATGGAACCAAAAATCCTAACTAATCAACCCAAAACCGGATGCCAAACGCCGATAGAGATCAACCCATCAAGATTAATTCTAGCTAGTACTTTTAATATTATCTTAAATATATAATTCTTAAATAATTTATATCCATAAAATATTTCAACGATACTATAATATTTTTAATCTTGAACCCATCCCAAGGACCCAAATTAACCATAAGTTTTTAAAAAAACAAAACAGAATTTCTTTTCAAATTGCCAAATTTTAAGTTTGAGTATTTTGGATTCTTTTAAGTGGCAAAGAATCGAATAGTATTATAATATTGTATTTTAAATGTTGAGTCGTCTGGTTTTAAAATCAGTATTTGCAATTGCATAATCGTGCAAAAGTATTAGATTTACCAAACTACAGAGTACAGATATTATTAAGAAATGATTCAATAAACGCTCATAATCCAATCCAGGGCCGGGTATTTATAATTTACAAACCAAATATTTTAGTTTTATTTGAAGATTTATACATAAACTTACGATATATCTTATTTTCAATAAATAAAGGTTTTCAAACTACAATAAACAACATTTGGAAAGCCACTACTCTAATTTTTAAGTTTTATACCTATTTTTATATTCTTAAAACTTTATATTCATGTATTTTTATATTTACCAATTAAATAATATTAAGGTAGGCAAAGACGGGAGTTCTTGATTTTACCAAATTCAATGCCCAGATTTTAGCTTCAAAATTCAATATTTAAATCTTTAACGTCCAAGGAGGATCCTTCCATCTTTAGATCGTATCTTTAGATTTAGAAGAAACAAGACGTAATATCGTCTAATTAGAAAATAATTACCAAAATACTTATAATTTACACTCATGATTTGCCAAATTACGATAGATCGTAAGAACAAACAAAATTCGATGATTATTATATTCATAATTTTGCAAATTTTGCATATTGCAAGTATTTTATACAATATCTTAATTGCCTTTTTACCCTTATCAAATTATCAATTTATACTGCACGACCACAATTGACGAGCTATACCTATTTCAACCAATTTGCTAATTTCCCGAATCATAATTATTGATAAATTCTTAAATATATAATAGTAGTATGTATGTACGATACTTGATAATTCTAAGCATTTTTAAATTCCTAAAACTCTTTACCATATATTTTTTTCATGATTTTATAATTTTATAATATTTTTGTGTATCAAATATCAATACTACTACTTTATATGTACACTACCTACTACTAGTTAGCTAATATCGTGATTAATAGCTTTTCAGAATCGAATATAATTTAACCCAAATCTTCCAAAAAACTTTCAATATTTCAAAATTACCTATTTATGAACCTAATTTAAGAAGAATTGATGTAATATCTCCAATATTTTAAATTTTTTCAAATCAAAGTACTCAAAGAATTTTAGAGTTTAGTTTTAAAAGTTTAACCATGATAAGTTAACCAAATGATTTTCTTACTTATATATAATACTAGGATATAAGCCCGAATAAAAAATTCGGGCACCTAGACCATTGAATAGGCCTAATTAATAGCTTTCCAATGAGATATTACACGGCAAAGTAGCTCTACCCGGAAGGAAATTATTAA
>JAAZTK010002306.1:0-11522 GCA_036507255.1 Megalothorax incertus
TAAAAAATGATTACATACCAAGTCTAAATCCTCTTTAGAAATTAAGGGAGCTCCTACTTGCTTCTCAGGGTTAGGGACATCTCCAAGAAGGTTGTTTCTGGGCCGGATTAGTGCTGGGGTAAGTGACTGGACTTTTTGAAGGTAGTGACGAGTACGCTCCTGGAACTCTCTTTGATCCAGCGAATGTGAGCCAGACCCAGAGACGTCAATCTGCCAAAAAAGGTGTGTTTAAAATTCAAATGCATCTCAATTTGACTTAAATTGTCCAATTGGATAAATACAATACTACTGCAGATAAATTTAAAATACCATCGCAGATGCAGTCTCTTGTAGAATTTTGGCTAGCTCATCTTCTTGCCCTCGACTTTGTGTATTCTCTGTCCCCACCCTTTGGTCATTCTCTCTGGCAAATTATAACAAAATTAATAATTAAATGAGATCAATGAAATCTTTTAAAAATTAATTAAAATGGAAATTATACCTTTGAGGCATTCGTCTTGAATCCGGGGTATTGTTGCCTATTGGGTCCCTCAGAAGCGGAGTCCTCACGTTACTATCTCCCACCTTTGATTCAACAATTAATTCAAACGACCAAAATTAAATTTTTAATGGATTTACCTGCGAGTCTTCATCATCTTTACAGCTGAAACAGCAACCCATTCTCATTCTCTAATTTATTAAATTTTGAAGCAAGACACTTAATGGCCTCCACCTGTCAATTAAAATACAGAATTTAATTTACACTTTGCATTGGGATTTGGGATCATGAAATGTCAAGTTACTCACGTCTTATTCGTATCAGATCTGAAGGAGGAGGCGGTGTTGGTACATAAAAAATATAAGAATAGTGACGTATTACAAATCCAAATTAAATGTCAATGTCATTCGTGTTAATGACAGTGTTTAGTAAATGTAAATCCAAAATACCAGTTGCTGGACAAGTTTTTATTTTGAATTTTAACTTTTAACAATAATTGTTGCAAATTTAAAAAAAATTTGCAGATCTTGTGACTTGAATTGACTTTATTTATCTATTGCAATGCGTATATTTTGTGCCATTTCGCGCGGTCCTCGACTTTGAGTTTGCTCGGCGGCCTCCGAAGGTCTCGAGACAAAATTTACGAAAAAGATTTTAATTTTTTCCGGCATCCCCTGTAAATTTACCTATATTATTTATTTTTGTACATATTCATAGTCAATTAGAGTTTCCGGTCATCTTCATCAAGGGTTCCCGCGAGGTTTGTTAATTGTCATCTTAAAATTATTTTAATTGCTCAACTTTTGTCATTGATTTAAAATTTTCCATTCTTCCACTTTACATAAATCCGTGGACCGTAGACTAAAATTAATTAGCATAAATAATTGGCAATTTTGCAAAACTCTAAATTGAAGTCAATTTTAATTTTTAATTTAAGGATGATGAACCCGAAGGCAGAGGGGAAGGCGAGCTCCTCATCGTCAGTTACTAGTGCCAAAATTTTCAAGATTTGTTTGTCAATATCCGAAGGAAATCTTCACAAGTTTGTCGCCTCAATTGATGTAAGTTGTGCTATTTACAATTAAATAAATCATTGGGTTTATTTAATTATTTATCGTACAAATAGGCCAAAGCTCCTCCTAATTATGAACTACTCATCGAAGTGTCCAGAAGTATCAATAAAAGAGTTCAAACTCAAAAATTGTCTGCTAATGAGCTTAACGTAGCCGTTAAACTCTACGAATATCTTGCCAAATCCCTCAAGTATTGGCCTGATCGCTTCCACCCATACACCATGTATCTCTCATACTTTTACAAGCATCTAGTTTCAAATGAGGTACTTTTTTATTACTCAAAATTAAATTCACACTAATCATTGTTTTTCCACACAGAAAAAATACTACGAATATCTTGCCAAATCCCTCAAGTATTGGCCTGATCGCTTCCACCCATACACCATGTATCTCTCAAACTTTTACAAGCATCTAGTTTCAAATGAGGTACTTTTTTATTACTCAAAATTCATTCACAAAATTAATCATTGTTTTTCACTTCCAGAAAAAATACTGCCGTGAGATTGACGAGTATATTCTGGAGATGATTTGGGCCAACCCTGATCTCTTTACCCATCCAGTTCGAAACAAAGACTCTGACTATGCTTTTACCAATTATTTTGCACTCACCTGGAATTACATGAAGGAGAACAATGAAGTGTTTGAGCCTCAGACCAATTTTGAGCTTGGAATGATGGCTCTAAGATGGACTCTACCCAAAGGGCTTAATTGCTTTCAGCTAATTGGACACAAGTTTTCCACATGCTGCCAATTTGCTCTACGAAATCCGCCAGACACTCCTCGTGAAAAGATTGAGCCTGTTTTGGCCCGTTTCAACACATCTTTGGTCAATTTTTTCAAAAAGGTTTTTATTTCTTACACAAAACTTGACAAATCTAACAACCTTGCTTTAAATTATCAAATAATTAACTCATTTCTCTCATTTAAAGGAAGCACTAATTTACAATCACAAGCGACAAAAAACCAAGTTTGAACTCGCTCAATTTGACGGCCTTCTTCAAATCATTTCTGCACAAATCCGAATCCTAATTCATTACGGAAGCTATGAGCCAATAATCACTGCAATTGGGAATATATTCAAATCCCTTCAACTCCACTATGATCGAGACCTCCTCAAGATTGTTAACGAGTTTTTTATTCGAACTGCAAAGCTTCTTTATGCTCTCAGGCCTATTATTGAGGATAAATGTATCCCAAATGTCAAATTCAAGCAATTTCCTGACCTCCTCACCATACTGGAGAAATTGACTCCATCCGAGAATTACGATGCTCTAGGTAAAGCCATTTTAAATTAGTATAATCGCATCTAAATTTGAATTTTTGATTGCAGGTGTAAAGTACTTGTTAATTAATTCCCTTATGGAGCTCTTTACATGGACAATTCAATTCATCCGTCAAAACCGAAAGGTCAAGATCCCTCTCTTCACTGAGGAGGAGTATGGTTGGCTTTGCAATGGGCTGAATAAATTCTCAGAAATCTTTATTGATCTCACGACAAGCCATACCTTCCCTCTGGAGAAAAAGGAAGCGGATACAAATGGGATTTTTCTTCTAACAAAATACAAATTGCTCTCAGAATTCCTCAAGACTCAAAAACCGGGGAAAGAATGGGTGGCTGGAGTCACAGAAGATTGTTCTGCTACACTGGACATTTGTGAACAACTTTACAAACGGTCTAAAACACCTGTGGAATTTATTCGACGTACAAGTAAGCCAATTTAGTATTTACCATTTAAAATAAAGGAAATTGAATTTTAATTATTATTTTTCTGATTTTAGATAATGCTTTGACCGATTTGTTCGTCCACCTTCAAACGACAGAGTCAGCGGAAGGATTTACAAAAAAAGTTATCAAATTCCTCTCAAGGGCTATTCAAACTCCAGAGTTTAGTGGTGCTTCGGAATTAATCTCGAATATTGTACCCATTGTTGGAGATTATTATTATCAAATTGGGGATCTTGATGGAGGGCTGAATTGGCTAACCAAATGGCTTGTAAAGCTTCCGAATTTACTCCAGCCTCCAGCTCAATCATTTGATTATTTTGAGCCTTCCAAATGGGCAGATATATCCCATCAATGGACGAGGATGAAGAGAGAAGCTCAAAAACTTGAAAAGGAAGACATTGAGGTAGCTCAAGCCTGTATATTATTATTAAATACATGCATCATTTAATTAAAAATGCTTTTTTGAACTTGCAGAAAAAGACAATACTTGATTTCAAGGATGCCAAGACCCTCGACTCTAAATTGAAGCCTATTTACTTGCGTTATGAGCTCAATACTTATTTTTCTTGCAAGTAAGACTATCAGATTTACGAGATTTTAATGAATTTTAAATAATTCTCATATTATTAACTTGATTTTTTATTTCTAATATTTCAGACCTGTTTTACGCAACTCCTTGTGTGCTGTTGGGAAGGCCCTGCAAAAGAATGGACTTACATACGATAAGATTTTGGGGATAATTGTTGAGGCATTAAGTCTTTTTTGGAGTGAGGATTCGGAGAAAGTTGTTGGAGCTATATCCCTTTGTGAATCAGCTTTGGAGGCTCTGTATTCCATGAAAAAGATCACTGCCCCCCGTTCAATTCTTTTATTCCTCGCAAATGCTTGGCTTGGGTTCGCACGAGTCCGTTATAATAGCATTGTTGCAAATGTAAGTGCAAATATATCGAATTTATTCGAATAATTTAAATTATGATTAAAATTAAATATAATGCTGTGTAATTTTACTTTTTTAAGGAACAATTGAAATATCTGAGCGAACAAGAAAAACTCGCGGATAAGGAGGATCTTTTGGCTAAAGCACAGGAAGATAAGGAAGCAATTATTGATGACACGAATGGAAAGTATACGCTAATCATCCCAGGGATTACGAGTCAAACTCTTCGGGTTGAAGTGGAGACTGGAGAATGCTTTACAAATGCCATTGAATACCTGCATTCTTTAACTGCACTCAAGGTATAGACTGATATTAATTAGAAATAGGTGCTTTTAATCAATTATTTCTTTTTTTTTTGATAAATTCAGGATGAAATGTTGAAAGAATTTGTGGATAGGATCTCATCCTCATTTGTTACGCTTACTGCTCGCCTAGTTGCCTCCCTCCTCCCTACATTTGGAAATGAGATTGTTAATGTTAAAGCGTGGAATGCTTGCTTTATTCTCTCAAGGATCTACGATAGGAAATATCTGGCATTTTTCAGTAAGAAATTATTTTAAAATATTCCTATTTGTGAAGGTATATTAATTTATTATAATTAATAGGTGGAATGGAACTAATGAAAATGCTCCCAGGCTTAGATTCAGAAATAACGGACAAATTGGACGAGATTCACACGTGTATTGAGAACCGAAATTCTACAAATAATAAAAGCTATCTACTCAGATATGAGCTGGCTAAATCAGTGGTTTGTTTAAAGGAACAAAAGGTATTTAAAATCGTATATTTAAAACAATTATTATTATTTTAAACTAATAATAATTTGAATACAGTTTGAGGAAGGGTTATCCCATTTGAAAGAGGTGCTAGCAATGCGGCTGACCATGGATAATTTGGATACAACCGTTACAATGGTCGGTGAAGCCTTTTATGTGCTGAGTTTATACAAGAAGCAATCTCAGATCTACCCCTTTGAGTTGTCATCCATTGACCCTGACCTGATAGGGGTCTCCCCTTGTGCACTTGCTCAACGTGGTTTTAAAAATTTTATGGGCATGTCCAGAGAGCTCTCGGCACCGGAAACAGGTTCTAATAATTCTCTTTTATACGCACATTCTTTAATTTTGTTTGTTTTTGATAGGGTGGTCTGGAATGATTCATAATTTCACTCTTATGTCACTGATTTACACCGTGGGGGATTTTATATGTCAAGAATTGAGCGAAATTGGAAGGATTAAGGAACTACAGCAATTGGCTACATCCCTTATTTATACGACTCAATCTACAGGGCATGTCTCAAGGTTCCTTTCACTTTTAAATACAATAATTTACTATTAGGAGCCTAATAAACAGTTTAATACAATAATTAACATGTATTTAGATCTATTCAAGTCCTCCTCCAACTTGCTTCAAAGGATTTTGAGGGGAAACAAATGGATAGCTGCCAGAATAAAATACAGTCAATTCAGGGTATGATTGCAGAAGGGATTCCAAGCGGAGGGAGTCCAATGGAGCTGGAGAAATTGTTAAAAAAGGAGATGGGAAAGGAGGAAATTAAAGAAATGACAGAGGTATGGCTTTAAAATATAAAAATTGCCATTTGTATTGATTTAATTCGAAATAACATGTAAATATATTTAATTTTATGACCATTTCCAGCTAATCTCAAATGAAAAACCCTTTTCCTGGAAGCTGACCCCGATAACCCTTCCCGAATACAATTATATGAGCAATGGTGGTCGAGAGGAATCTAAAAAGGATACATCCCCACTATTTGACAAGATCACCTTTGGACAATTCTCTCCTTTTTCACATCATATCAATTGTAATTGTAACGTTTGCCTTCATTCCTTCTTGCCTTACTCAATCATCAAGTATTATGCTCTACAGGTACGTAAAATCATTATAATCCCATTTAAAAGTGCATTTTCTAAAGAAATATTGAAATTCTAGGCTAGATTTGCCATGTACGGTAAAGATGAGTCTCTTCCAAATGCAATTCTTCAAAGGGCCAAAATCTACCTGGATAAAAGCCTTGTTCGCGTAATGGTAAATGTAGGGAGTTTAAAGAAGCAATTGGAGCATGTAGCAAACCCTGACTGTATTGATCGATTCCTAAAAACAACCTTTTTGACACCATTTATGGATGCAGGTTGGTTATTTTTAGATTTAACTCTTTTACAAGCCTAATCTCTTAAATTCTAAATAGCATTTAACATACTCCTTACGGAGATGGATCTATCTGAGGATTCAAAGGATGTTTACACAGGATTCAATCAAATCCAAGAAGGACTGACCTTTAGCCCTCAGTCTGACTCAACCCATCCTTTCATTCCTCTTGAGATTCTACTATCATCCCTCCTCCGTGACATCATAGGTCAAGATTGGGCTCATATTCGAAAGGGTGGTGTAAGGGCGACTCTTGAGGGTGCTCATGCCAAATATGAACGTATGAAATTAGCTCAAAAAGGGATATGCCCAACCTCACCAGCTGAACTCACAATGGAAGAAAAGTTTGCACATTTGGCTATAAACTGCACCTAAAAAGGATCTCAAAAGGATTGGAAAGAAGCTACCATTCCCTTACTCTCCTGCCCCACCCAAACACCCAGAAGGGACACTCTTTCCAACTGCTGAGGAAGAGGACCTTGCAAAGCTACATAGTAAAGTGGCTACAGTCCTTACATTCTCATCTGATTCTGATAATTAAACTCTAATTGTTATTCATACCTAAATCTAACTATTAATTAATTAAGGATAAGTTAAAATAAGCAAGGGTTAATTCATTCTTTGTCTTTTTTTATTATTTAACATTTGAAAATACAATTCTCATAAAAGAACAAATGAATTAACGTGTATTTAAATTAAATGTGATTTTTTTTTTAATTTTTAACGGAGTAATACAATGTAAATGTGTCTAATTATAATAAATGGTATTGTAATTATTGAAAGTTTTTTTTTAAGTAATCAATTAAATGGAAAAACACGCCTTCAAATTCTACAAATTAAATTATACTATTGAATTTTACAATATGAAATCATTGTATTAGCAATAAATCGAAGGAATGAATAGATACGAATAAATTGATTTGTAAATGTTTTTTGAAAGAAAGAAATATGCAACTTTTACAAGAGTTTGTATTAGTACAATTTAATTAGGTAATTAGAAAAGTAGAGCAAGTAGTGTGTAGTGTAGAAAGTAGGTACCTATTATCCAATACGTATTTTAGAGTATGGGATATAAATTAGGAATTAGAATACATAGTAAAGGTAGTACAATAGTTGAAAATAAGAGTTAATTAATTTTTTTTCATCGAAAAAAAAAGTTAATTAATTAAATAGAAATCAAAAATTCTGATATTCAAATTCAAGGATAGTCAGGATACTCTTTAGTCAATGAGCGTTCAATCAATCAGTTTGAGGTCTTTCGCCATCTTGTTCATATCCTCAAGATCCTCGCTCAGTCCAGCTACAGTCGCATTAAACTTGTCCAGTGCTGTTTGAAGACGCTTCTTGAATCCCTCCTTCCTCTTCATCTCATTGTCCAGAGCTGACTTTTCAACCACTATTCAAACATTTTAATTAAAATAATTAGGAATTTATCCAACTTTTATATAAAAAAAAACCCAGCTTACGGTAGAAAACAGGCGTCTGAGGTTGAGTGAGAGCCTCCACTTCCGTCACGCTCATCATTTCCTTTGTAAGAGCCGGGGGTGGTGGTGGTGGGGTTTGGACAACCTCTTTTCGAAGCAAAATCTTTGAAACCTCAGCCTGTGCCTGCATTTTAACCATCTCATCCGAGGAATACTTTCGTTTTTCGGCCATCTTTGCAAAGTTTGTGTTGAACTTTGGCTTCCCAACCACCTTTGACGCCACAGGCTCTTCCACGGCTTTCTCCACTGGGAGTACTTCCTCCTTCACAATCTCAACCACCTTTGGGAGCACCTCAACAGGTGCTTCAGCAGCAGAGCTACTATCCACAGCATCAACCTTTTAAAAAAATGCATGTCAATTAGACTTTAATTAATTAACTTTTAAATTATTTCAAGGGGTCTTACATTGACTTTGTTGGCTCCCCGAATTTCAGGGGATTCCTCCTCAGCTAGAGTCGAGAGCTTCCTCCGCTTTTGATCTCCAGCAGCCACGCCAACACCACCATCAACTTCAACACTTGGAGGAGCAATGTTCATTGAAGAACTTTCAACAAGGGGCTGTTTCGCCTATCAAAAATGAATAAAATTGTATAAAAATCAATAAAAATTTTAATTAATTTAAATAAAGGTATTTGACCTTCTCAGGAGCAGGTGGCTGGACTTGCACTTCCGTCTTCACAGGTGTCACTTCACGTTTTTCAAGGACAACCTTGTTTTCCTGCTCTTTTGGCTCAGGAGCCTATATTTAATTTAATTTAATTTAATTAACTAATATTAGTCAATAGTAATACGAGTATTATTAGAGTTCTTACGGAAGCAGGAGCATTTTCATCCTGAGTTTGATATTCCGGTGGACCGAATCTGAGAAAGGGATTAGCCTTTTTGATTTCCTCCGTGACGGGGAGCCTCGGGATGCCAAATCTTGCAGCAAATGGTGACCCTTCTTTCTCTTCAAACAGGGACACCAAAGGATAGCTGTCAATTTAAAAATAAAATCAATTAAAAAAATACAATGATTTAAACTTTAAAGTCACAATTTAATTACATTTTGCCATCTGGAGCCTTATAGCTGGGCCAGTTAATCTCACACATCCAAGTTTTATCAGCCATATCCTCAAAACTTTCAACAGCTTCCTCGAGTTCACGGAAATCGTTAAGAATGCAAAGTGTAGCACCTTCCGGGTACTCAATTAACTCTTTTGGGATTTGTATGATCTAAAAATTAACAAAATTAATTTGAGACATTATTTTTAAGCAGTTAAAACTTACATTTTTGAGTTTAACCCTCTCTTGATTTCCATAATCCACGTAGCGAACCAGCATTTTGCCATCTTCAAGGTCTCCGATAATAACCGCCCTGTAAAACTCATTTAGGTACTTTCCCAGACACGGATCACCGACTTTCCTCTCCCATTCAACTTCTTTAATTGCCTTTTAAATAAAATATGTATAAATCAATTAATTAAATTCAAATGTAAAACAAAAATAAATTTAAAAAAAAAACACCTTTGTCAAAGTCTTTTCGTACTCGGCCACTTTGTAGAGGACTTCAGTGGTGTTATCAAGGGATAATTGGAGCCAACACTTGTTGGGTTCCTCTTCATTAACGCAGTAGACCTTAAACTGGTTCATCCATTTCTCATGTCGGAAATCAATTAGTGGAAATGGACCTTCTGAAAAAAAATTTAAAAAATCCATTTATTTTAATTGTTTTTTTACATTCATTAAATTGCAATCAATGTCACCTTCTCGACTTAGCCGACCTTCAGTCTCTGGTGGTGACTTCATACTGCTGCAATTAATTAATTAATTAGAATTAATTAGATTCGATGGCTGCCGGCCGAAAATTTCAAAATGACGCAATTTCTCAATTTCCTAATAAAATAAGCAATTTTTAAATGAATAATTACCTTCAGGGGTTGGAGTAGGTCGTGGAGGTGAGCTTGTATTTGGGTGACAAGTGTGACGACGAGAATTGACCGGAAGTTGTCCAAAATTAAAAGAATTTGAGGAGAGCAGACCGTGGAAAAATTAAAAAAAAACTGCGACAAAAAAAGGCGCCATCTCCATCAAGTTCAAATATTCCACACTCGAAGTTCGGGAACGGTGCATTTGTTTTTGTGCCTAATTAGCTAAATATTTAGATTAGTATTTAGATAAGATAATTAGGGTACTTTATATTAAACTCCATTATATTAAACACCTATCTCAACCCTAATTTTACCCAATTATAGTAGGTCTACTTACCTAGAATTCAATTAATTATAAATGCAAGTTAACTCATCTTCAGCCTTGACCTCGTCCACGATTCACCTTTAAATTGTGGCACACATGACCTCTCCTATTACCCAATTAAATTTAGGAGTTAACGTTAACGGCTTTTATTACATCCTAAAATTCAAATTAAATGAGATGAGAGGTGGTTGGCGTTGCGAACGACTTGGGGGTTCAAAACTTCATGTTGTATTAGATTTAGCAAGGGGTCAAAGGTGGTCAAATCGACCTTGAGGCAGGTCAAACCGATTCTCTCCCTTGATTGCGTTGACGCCAGAATAATTAATTAAATGCACTTGTTCATCCTCATATTATAGAGTACTTCATCTCATACTTGACCTCGTCCATGATTGACCTCAAAATTGGTACACATGACCTCTCCTATTTCCCAATTGAATTTAGAGGTTAACGGTCACGAGAAATATGGCCAAATGAGGGCCTGTATAAGAATATTTAAAAAGGAAATCCAGATCAAAATCTTGTCAATTAATCATTAAAATTAAAATACCAATTCAAAACCTCATAATTTTTTTATTAAACGTATATTTTAAAAGCATAATATAATTACAGATATAATACTACAATAAAATAAATTGTAAAAATGAAATAATTAAGTATATGTAGCACAGTACAAAGGATAATTTTTTTAAAAGATAATTATTACAATAGCTAGATAGATTAATATACTACCTCCAATTAAAAATTCACAAAAAAAAGAAAGCGAAGAAAGTGTTAACAAAAATAGGTAGGCAATTAATATTGCTAATAAAAATTAAAATAAAGTGAAAGAAGAAAAAGTAGTAAATAACAAATTAAATAAACTATAAAATCTTTAACAATCAACTCGTGGTATAAAAAGATCCAGAGTTGATAAAAATAAATTCTTAAATAAAATGATAGAAGATATATACAATAAAAGGTAGGATTTCAAGTGGGCGTCAAAATTGACAAAAAAGTAATTGATAAAGATAAAGATTATTAGACTAATTGATAAAGATCTGAATTCCTCAAGTAGGTAGGAGGATATAAAATTCTAATTCTAATAGTTTTAAGATTCATAAAAGTTTAGGGTAAAATATAATCCTCTCCCTCATTTTGAAACTCCATTTGCTCCTCCTTAATCTTAATCCCAGGAGGGGGTTCCATCTCCACAGGTGGTTCTGGAATGGGAATAGTAGCTGTAGAACTAGTTGAATTTGTCCATGTGTCAGGTTCAATTTGCTCTGAAGCAGAAGCCAGAGTACCCAGAGAAGTCTCCATAATGCTTTCTTCAATCTTGAGAAGATTATCTTCAATTTTGAGAGGAGCCTCTTCATGTGTAGTAGCCACCCTGGGGAAAGCATTATTCAAAAATAGTATCTGATCCATCATATCAGTCTCA
>JAAZTK010002307.1:0-11521 GCA_036507255.1 Megalothorax incertus
CATCATTTTAGATAGCACAAGGACGCCAAATCCTCCTCCAATCCCAAGGTCTAAACCTCATCGGATATCCCATTCACATAGAGCCTCATCAATACGGCGTCAATCCTCAGAGGATGTCCTCATGACTGTTCGAAGGACAACTGCTGATTCAAAGAGGGTGAGCTTTAGTGATATTGTGTCAACATACTCCTCCTCAAGCAGTATAGACAAGGAGGAACTGGCCCCTGAGCCAGGAGAAGGGAGACTTGGGTCAATTACACCACTTGACCACCCTCAAAGTCTTTTGAGGTCAAAGAAAGCCCTCTCTTTTCGCCCCAGATCAGATGGGGATGACGAGGAATATTTTAACCTTGGGATTCCGCCAGGAACTTGGCGAGGGAGGATTATTTCCACTCCTGATGACATTAACCATCGCCAATCAAAGTCTCAGAGACGCCATCACGCTGACCCTGATGATGAGGAATCAACTTCACATCGACACCACCATCAATCTCGATCCCACGCAACTCCCCACAAATCAAAATCTTCTCATAGTCACCACCGACACCAAGAGGATGAAGATGAAAGTGACTCGGATCACCACCACCATTATCACTCTTCCTCTAATAAAAAGTCAAAAAAGAAGAGCTCAGATCGTAAATCAGGACGTGACCGAAGCCATCATAAATCGAGGTCAAGCTCAAGGGATGGGAGGTCGGTGGAGGAACAATTCTATGAGATTCTTCAGAGAAAGATCCTCAACCGATTCCTACATTTGACATACCCTTACGAGTTGGACACTTCAAAGGTTAGCATTTTAAAATCAAATTATAGGTAATTGGCCATATTTATTTATTGTTTAGACCTAATTTGTATATGGATTTTGCGTGCATTTTATTGAGGTATTCAGAATCAGATAATCTGAGGAATGTTTATCTCCCATTCATTCGTTCCTAGCAAAAATACAGATTTTGATTAGACCAGAAATGAAAGCTGGTATGCCCAAATAATGAGCATCTTCTCAAGTGGTAAATTACATGAAGCAGATACAGTTTATTTATGTTATCCAAAATATTTCGCACACATATTATTTTAGGAATGAGAAAGATCTTCCTGATTATTTACCCCACTTAATTGTTATATTCATATACACATCTCATCATTTCATCTCAAGTGATTTACCATAAGTTTGATGGTTTAAGCTTTGATGTCATAAATATATCCACATACTCAGGCTTATCTCTCGAGGATTTAAAATTTAAATGTGCAAATCGAGTCAATTTCAACAAGATCTATCTCTATACATTTATCCGCAAAAGATAAACAAATTCTGTCTAGTTCCATCAATCTGGACATGAGAAATCAGTGGGCTCAAAATTCAAATTCACTAAATTTAAATATTTGAAAAATTTCAAGCAAAAAGTGATTAATTATTGGATTCCAATTCATATATTATAGAGATAAAGGTATGGGTATGGTAAGTATTAAAGTAATCAGTTAATTAGAATGCTATAAATAATTATGAATATCAGATTGAACTCATTTCCGAATGATAAGGTCTGATTTAAATTCCCCCTATATCTGAAATATGTAATTTAATTCCATATACCTTCTACTTTTATGGTATTAATTTGAATAATGTGTGGCACATTTACCTCCATATAAGTACAATAAATCATCCCGATTTACATACCTATACCTAGTATTGATACAAATTAAATAGAATACCGAAATAGATGCTTTAAAATGGGATAATTTGAGGTATTTGAAAAATGTTGACTCGACTCATGATGAATTACCTTCAAAGATAAGAACTAGGGGTTATATTGTAATACGATAGATAAGGTATAACTTGATATTTCATTATTATTAATATCATTAAATACGGCATCCTCCTTTATAGTCCGTCATTTATTGTTGTCCACACAAAAATTATAAATCTATTTATCTGACCACTTACTGCGCCTAATATACAGCAGATTTGTTATATTACTACCTACTGTACAATATAACTTTTGCATACCTGGATGGGCATTTGCTCTGGTTCAGAATTATCTGAATTATACTCTTAACCACCTAGTATTGTACAAAGCAGCCTCTTCCTCTCCAAATCCTCATTTGCTTGCTGTATTTTAAAAAGTTTTAAAGATCATTTGAAGGAAATTTCAAAATTCTCCCCTTTTTGAGGTTTTAGAGGCGATGAGTCTTCACTCTGAGGAGGGTGCCCTTCAGCCCACCACCGACTCATTCTGGGAGCCCGGAAATTACAAGAGGTAGGTCGAAAAATACAATATTCCATCAAATAATTAAATCAAATGTAAATTAAATAGGACTACAAAGAGGATTGAAGATGGAAATAGGCTCTGCAATGACCTTGTGGACCTCCTCCATGAAAGGGCGGAGATTGAGAGGGCATACTCGAGGAACCTGAAAAATTGGGCCAAAAAATGGTTTGATAATATTGACAAAGGGCCAGAATATGGCACCACCGAAGGTTTGCAATACTTGTATACCAAGATTTACCATTAGAATTTATTTAAATACTCTTTATGAAGCTGCTTGGAAGTCCCTTCTCGCCGAAGCAGATAGACTAAGGTCAGCATTTTTAAAAAAATAGTATTTGGACATAGTTTTCTAGCTTAATTATTGGTATTTTAGTGAGATGCATTCGAACCTCAAGGAAGACCTGGAGAAGGACATCATTGGAGAGATCAGAACATGGCAGAAGGATAATTATCACAAAGTAATGCATCTGGACATACCTTATTAATTAAATAATTGTTTTTTTTTACTTTCCAGACTGTTCTCAGCATCAAGGAGAAAAAGGACATGGATGACTCTTTCAGGGCAGCTCAAAAGCCATGGTCTAAGATCCTCAGTAAGGTCAATAAACTCAAGGGGGAGTATCAAGGAGCTTGCAAAGCGGAAAAAACGGCTAAAAATCAGGAGAGGAACGCCGCCAATGACAGCTCCGTGTCATCAGATCAGGTTCATTTTAAAAATTAACCTTTTAACCAAAAATGTCGGATTTGAAATGAATTTTAATTAAAATTCACAGCTTAAGAAATCTAAAGATAAGCTGGAGAAATGCCGTGATGAACGTGGGAGGCTAAAGGTCAAATATGAGGAAGCTCTGGCCGAGATTACGGCTGCCAACCCAGCTTATATTGATAATATGAAGGTGGTATTTGAACAATGTCAGGATATGGAGAGGAGGAGGTTGAGATTCTTCAAAGGAACATTTTTTACTGTCCAGAAATGCCTCAACATATCCGTTAGATCAGAGTAAGACCAAATTAATTGGCTAAATTTAATTTAAGGACATGAAACTAATTTTTAAAAATATTTCTTAAAGGCTTCCTCAAATTTATGACGAATTTCATCACACGATAGACTCGGCTGATGATGAAAAAGACCTTAAATGGTGGTCTTACAATCATGGCGTTATGATGCCAATGGATTGGCCCTCATTCGAAGTAAGGAACGTGGTTTATTTAATTATATTGAGAAATAGATTAAATTTTAATTCGCATATCTAATCTGATTGTCCCCCATTTATTTGATTTAATTTGCACAGGATTACACGGAGGAATTGATAAATATTAGCAATCGAAATTCCAAAACATTTGGTAAATCGGGGGGAGCTCAAAAGATTACCCTAATCAAAAAGAAGACAATGAGTGATGAGATAATGGTACTTGATTAAAATAAATGAAGCAATAATAATATTATGAAATATTGTATTAATGATTGAATGGTTCTTATCTAAACAGGAAGATCTTGATGACAGCGCTAGCCCTGTAAGCGTTCGAGGTGGTTTAAACCACACGAGTAGGTCGAAGAAGCGGGAAACTATTCTAACTGACCATTCTCCGGAGCGGAAGAACCACTAGTAAATGATTTCAAATTCAAAATGAGGAATTAATATTCTTAATTTAAAAATAAATAGCATAAAGAAGCTAGAGCGAAACCCCTTTGACCCTGAGGAAGAGGAGGAGGATGGTAATGAGCAGAATAATAATATTAATGCGGATGAATTGGAAGGCGTCCCCGTGAGAGCTCTTTATGATTATACTGGGGATGAGGATGATGAGCTGAGCTTCAAAAAAGGTCAGAATTCTTCCCAGATTGTTTTTAATTTAATTAAATTAATAATTAATGACTTTTTTAGGGGAGGAATTTGAAAAACTTGAGGACGAGGATGAGCAGGGGTGGTGCAAAGGCAAGAAACAGGGACTTATAGGATTGTATCCTGCTAATTACGCTTCAGAAATCAAATAAATCAAATAAAATTAATTAATTAGTCACGTACAGCTTCAAAATTCATTGTAATTTAATTCTAAATTTAATTTAATACAGATACATTAAATTGTCGTTTTTTCAGAAGCATTTATCATTTAAATTAATACTTAAAAAAATAATTTGTACATGTGTTTGAGTCTGAACTCTGAATTTACTCCACGGGTCAAAAAGCTTAAATGTAAATTCCTAAATTATTTCGTGAATAAAGTACCAATAATTAATTAAATGATCAAAAAATGATGCAATCTTCTAGGAAGTAAATTATTTTGGATATCGATCATTTCCAAACGACGTGCCTCTCCACCATTTTGGCCAAATCTGATGAAAGTCCAAGCTTTGGAAGTTCCTCATCAAATAGAGGTCTTGAACCGTGACCTCCAAGAAATCCGTTCAATTTTGTGGCCAAATATGAATGCAAGATTTCAGATTGAGACATGTCCAGAGATTTGAGTATTTGTGGGAATTGTTGCAAAATGTATTTCTGATGAGAACTTGAAGCAAAAACAATCATAAATCATTCTTTAAATTAATCCTAAATAAGATCTTACTGGGAAGCCCGATAGAATCCTGTATAGGGAATGATCTTGACCTTTTCCCAGCGGCCTTTGAGGGCATCTTCGACATCTCTCCGGTCCTGATCGCTTCTGTAGAATACTAGCGTGGTTTTTGACTGAAATATTAAAAATCTATTATTTCTACATCTATTTTTGTATGAAATATGGGAATTTATAGGGGTACCTTTGTACAATTGAGGCTGAGGAAATGATTTACAAGTATAGGGAATGATATCAGCGTAGGATCGTAGTCCACTTCGACAGCCTCCATGCTATTGCATCCTTCCCCTGCGAATCCAACTCTGGTCCTTAATACGCCAGGAACCACCCCCAATTGAGATTCCGGTGTCCAAAAACAAGGTACCCCAAAGGTTGCAGTTTGAAACTCATCGTTTATTTTTAGCTGGTCAATTTGGTTGCTCATTTCGGGGTGAATCGACATCCGCTTCCCTCGTAGGGCCTTAATCGTTAAAAATTAGATTCTTTAAAAAAAGTTAATTTAATAAAAATGCTCTTACCGATAAATTGCAGCCCATATTCTTCCTCACACGAATGCTAATTCACTATTATTTGGTTGAATAACATTGAGATTTGCCAAAAACCTCAAGTTTACCCTTCAGATACACCTTAAAGTTTAAGGTGCTACATTACTAGTACAAGTACGAGTACGAAAGTCGAGTGCAAGTTTGAAAGTTGCGTGCAAAATGTTATTTAATTCATAACTCCTAAGGCATTGTATTGTACATTATAATATATGGGGGCCTATCAAGATTTTGGCCTTGACATCAATTCCCACCTTTCCTCTACTAAAATACAGCAAATGCAAGTTCATTCATTCAGCATTCGTTGCCCTTACAGATCCCTATATGCCTATACATTTCTAAAATATGCATTAGAAATATACAAATATTCGTAGGTTGTATACATATCGTACTATAATACATTCCTAGGGCTGGGATCAAAAGCATTTCCCGAACCGAATTCGGATTGATCTGATAATATACGGAACGGATTGGGGCGAAATTCGGCCGGGGAATATCCATCCGAATAAGGATTGGATCCGGATTTTTAATCCGATTCAAATCACCGGATGTGAATATTCCAAATTCTACTATTAATTAAAGACCATTAAAAATTTATTGAATAAATAATTGGTTAATAAATTAAATAAAGTTTGAATATCCATATTAGCTTTTGTTTTATTGAGTAATAAATTATAATAGGTATGCATTTCTAGTTAAAAATACGATGTCCTCTCAAAAAAGATCAAGTATGGACTTTATAAGCCTTAAATTTCAAAATTCTTTCAAAAAATTCCCATAATTTGAGTTTGCTTCTTTCTCCGCTCTTAAATGCCTTCCATTCAGCTCGATTCTTGGGGGATGCTGGTCCCCAGAGCTCTGATGGCTTCGACAGACGCTTAATTCGCTAAAAAACATCAATATTTAGATTCTAAGCGAGATATTCCAATAAAATATTTAAAAATCCACCTCCCAAATCCCAATATTTGTGACTTTCATTGTGAAGAGCCCATAAATGGCAACAAAAGGAACGAGGATGATCATAAAGGCATAAAGAATCCATCCCAGTACTAGTAATTAAAACTTTAAAGGCCAGTGTCAATATTTCAAATGCAATTATTACCCAATACATAGCCCGGATATTGCAATCCTTCATGGGTAAGGGTCTCAGAGGTCACAGTGTAATAGACAAATATCCCGATAAGTAGAACTGGAGTAAAAAATCCCCAACAAAATATCCAATACCATCCAATCTTTCTCCCCAACATATGCTGGATATCTTTGAGGAAATTCTGGAGTCCATATACCCAACAAATCCCAATCACTTCAAATGTAGCCATTATATAAATCACACCCGTCCCAGCGAAATTCTCAATGAATGTAAGCATCCATTGCCCCCCCGGTGTGACATAAATAAGTCCAATGAGGAAACCCACGGTGCAAATGACAGTGGTTACCTTCCATCTTTTCCAGGAGGGGAAGTTGTCACAAATGATTGTGATTACACCGCCAGTTAGAGCAGCTGCCGTTCCCACCCCGAGTGTAAATAACATCTATTTTATTCAAATTTGTTCTAATAATTAGATTTAGGCAAATATACAATTATATACCAAGAAAAATAGGACTGCAAACAGCTAAAAAAACATCAAAATATTATCATTTTTTTATTTACTGACAAAACAATACCTGAGGAACCCAATCAAATAATGCCAGAGCCTGAGGGTAGCTCACAAAAGCTAGTCCAGCACCTGAAATAATATTTTAGCAAAAATTGCAATTGCAATCCTTAAATTCAATTAAATACCGGATTTGCTAACTTCGCTAATGTCCTTTGCTCCACTTATATGGGCCAAATGTCCCAAAATACTGAAGATTGTGATGCCTAAAGCATGTCAGAATTCATTAGATGAATTAGCCTATAGAATTTGCAAAATAAAAACCTGCAAGAAAGCTAGTAAAAGTGTCCATCACGCTTACAATCATCGCGTCCCTAAAATGAACATTCCAAAATGATAAGATTTTGATGCTTTTGATGTTTTTGCAATGACTATACCTGTATACATTATGCCTATAAGGATTATAGCTGGAAAACATGTTGATGACTCCCATTCCAGTCCCTGAAAAGATTAAAAAAGTGTTTTGAAGACAAAGAGTTCAGCAACTTCGAAGTTTGAACTTCATTTGACTTCTTTATTTACCCAATGAGAAGAAGCATTGAGATACAGCTTTAAAAATTAATAATTTTTATTTGAATGCAAGTTCTATCTTGAATTTATGGTTAGTATTGCTGTACCTTGATACCAAACCTAAATAAAAAGTTCAAATACTTTTGTAAAAATTAAATAAAGTTGTCTCTATTTCCTCCTTACATTAAGATCTAATAGTTTGTCCCATTTGGGCTCGAGGAAGTAAATAATGCCATCCTTGGCGCCTTCCAAAGTGGCTGTTGAAAAAAATAAGTAATTACATCAAGGATGTCAACGCAAATGGTTACAAACCTCCTCTAATTAGCAAGATGATTAGCACGACATATGGAAATATGGCTATGAATTAAAGGACAAAATTATTATTAATGGTTAGGATGAATATTCAATATTTACCCGTAAAGTATGCGACTTTTCCAGAACTTTGGACGCCCTTAATGAGCGTGAATAGGAGGAATAGCCAAGAGAATAGGAGACAGAGTGTCAACCGCCATTCCTAAAAACAATACTAATTATTTCATATTTTTGAAAGTATGACTCTTTACAGGGACGCCAATCCCGTCATCGATCGTGTCCTTCTTTTTGAGAACTTCATAATTATAATAAAGTTCAGAATTTGAAAGGATTGAATTGACATCGGAATTATTCTGGCAGTCGATAAATTCCGTATAATTTCTGCATTCTGTCCTGAAATTTAAATCATTTAACATCAAGAATGATGTCCAAAAGTAGATTAGATATACCAAGGGAGAGTACTCCTGAAGGAGTTGATGAGATAAAATATCGTCGTGGCCATTATACTAACATAATAAGTTGTAATTGCTCCAGCCCCTGGTCAAAATATTGCAAAAAATGCTCCAAAAGTCAACTTTTACTTCAAATGAAGTTGAATTTGTACCCAAAACAGATCCATATCCGACGCCACGAAAAATAGGGGATAATTCCCAGCATTTTACAGGGCCCTTTGATGTGAATTGTCCGATAATAAGCTCCAAAAAATATATTGGCCTTCCAATTAGCGTGAGAATGATTAAATATGGGATGAGAAAGGCTTTTTTAAAAGAATTTTTTAACACATTTTATAAGCTCATATATAAATCAAGTGGGTACCTCCTCCGCCATTCTGAATTTTGAATTTTTCAATTACAAATACGGATATTTACAATGCCTAAATGACAATTGATTTACAGTACCTCGTATGCAACAAACGGGAATCTAGATAACAATGATTATAAGTTCAATGTATTTCTGTAATTATATTCAAAGGAATTACCGCCACACGTTCCCTAATCCCACGCTCCTGTTTAGGAAAAAAGTTGACATGACCCATGACATGTCACGTAAAGTAAATAAAAATCGGTCTTACATTGATATACAAGAGAATAGGAATTCAATGGAATTGTTCCATTCCGGCCGATCTTTGTTCTCACCCTCTGAAACTTCAGCCCCTGGATTTGATGGCTGATGGCCCCAAGAATTTAAGAATAAATGTCAATATTTTATACATAAATTATTTGAAGAACCTCGTTATTTCCCTCATATTCTTCCGGGTGAGGTATATAACCTGGATTCACATTCCCCTCAGGAGCAAGTTTTTTAACTGATGTCTTTAAATAGATTAATTTAAATGAGAGTTGAATGATTTGACGTATCTTACAATGAAGACGGGGTTTGAGAGGGCTGATGGACTCTTTTCTATCCTCTCCATTTTGCTTTAAATCCCAAATTATTTTGTAGGAATAAATCTATGTTTAAATTCATGTAAATATGATTTGACAAAAGATGATTCAAGTTCAAATGATAACAGATTTTATATGATATCTAATATCTAATTCTAGTTATAATCTCTTTCCGTATAATTGTTCTAATTGTGATGCTGATTACAATTTTACAAATGGTATGTGAATTAATGGAAATATTTAAAAAGTTATCTTTAAGGCCTTTCCATTGCATACTAATATTGTAAAAAATAAAAATATGATATGAGAAATCTCTCTGAATTCTAGGAAATGTAATTGCAATTATGTACGTCTCAATTGGCATATGTAGTACAATACAATACAATAAATAAATATAACAAATAAGCAAACAATGATTTATTCCAGAGTCAGTTTGAAAATGAATCTAATTGAGGATTCAATATGTAAAAAAAGACGTGCAAATTATTGTGTTTACACGCTGCTTTCCTATGAAATTTTTGGGGGAAGCGTTGCCCAATATTTTTCATGTTACGGATTATTTGAAGCCTATTTTAATAGGCAGAATATCAGAGTATTTATTCAATATCCTGCCTTAATTATACTATAATAGTTACAATACAATTGTAATGGAATGACAGATTGGCATTTATTAAAAGTAATCACATTAGAATTTAATGAATATGCCAATTATCCGCATTTTTTGCATTTTTCCCAATCTATCGTATTTGGGTTAAGTAATGAGATGGCAAAAATACAATTTCATCCTAAAATGCGATGAGCATAAATGCTAATTGCAACCTTAATTGTGATGTATAAATTAGCAATTCAAGTACCCTATTAGTAGGGCTATTATTCCACCCGGTACACCTAATTTTAAATTACAAAATGTTCCCGATAAATATTATACTTTTTGATTAATCTTAAGTATGTATTAAGTTATGTAGTAAGTTTATATGTAGGAAAAAGTCATATTTTCAAAATTTTTTGTACATATTTTATTCGCATAATGAGTATTTTTACAAAAAATATTTGTGGATCCAAAAAACAATGATGCAATGTTGATTCAATTTCATATTATGAATTCATATAATGATCGAATTTTGAGATACTTGCATAAGTTAAAAAATATTATTGTAAGCTTGTCGCAATTTGGACATTAAAAAATGGCATATTTTAATTTAAGATTGAAATATTTAATTTTTATTTTGTGTATTTCTGAATTTTTAAAAATGTTCATTTTAGGGGAGCAAGTCCAGGCTCAGAGAGACCTCCTGTTTACCACAATGGATTTGATTCCTTTTTCAAAAGGTAGACCTCAAAATACTACAATAATTAAAATAACTGAAATTTCATATTCTCAAAAATCCTCAAGATCAAAGAATGGAATTTATATCAAAACTCCAATTATTTGGAATTGGGACTTCAATCCGAATATTCAATTTGACTCATTTCCAAATGAACCCTTTTGGCTTTGATGACCATCAATGCGATGACATGGAAGGGATACTCATCTTTCCGGAAGACAAGACGCAATTCTCGGAAGCCTTTGAAAAAATTGTAATATTTTGATTAAAATTAGACATTGTATATTCAAAAATATCGATCATTTAGATTGAATACCACGAATATTTCAATCGGATGCCGATAACCAACCGTCCAAAGCCAATTTACATCAATTGGCATACCTTGGACCTGGAAGATTTTAATGCATCCGCTTTAAAATTAAGCTCTCAGGTGTACATCATCAGCCCAGGAAATGGCACGGGGTTTCAACACCCATTGATCAAGGGAGCTTTTTCACTCCAAGAAATATATTCTTTGGGAAATCAATTAATTTCCAGACCCATCAATCTGGACTCCAATCAGCATTTTTATAGCTTTGACAGCGGGCGTCGAAAGAATTTCAAATTGATGGAAATTAAGGCTAATTCTGTGGTACTTTATTGGTATTGATTTCCATTTAAAATAATATGCATATGATTTATAGGATGACCCATCAAATCGTCATATTCTCAGCATGAAAAAAATAAATAATTCAACCTATGAATTTGATGGCGGCATCAGCTTCTCCATCCTCCAGGATTTGATCATCTTTTTAAACATGACGTACATACATCTTTTTCAAATTAAAATCTTAATTTTTGAACTATTGTATTACCAATAGGATCAAGGCAGTTGCAACGGATAGTTATATCTTCCAGGATGAAGAGAGTGGTAAACTTGGAGGAATGGGGAGTGACCTTTTAGAGGAAGTTGCGGAC
>JAAZTK010002308.1:0-11521 GCA_036507255.1 Megalothorax incertus
AATTTTGCTTAAGCTTAGCAACATATTAATTAAAGGTCATTGAGGTCAAAGGTTGCTAAGCTTGGACAAAATCGTTGTCAAGAAATTTGGCAAGTGACTTTTTGGTCACCCTGTATATTTGAGATAAACATATATTGTAGGAAATGGAATAAACGAGTATACTACCAATTACTACCTATGTAAAACTTTTTTGAAATAGTTTCCGAGCTTTATCTTTGAAAAAAGCTTAAAAACTGCATATTAATGTAAACTTGTAAAGTTTTAAGGCTCTAAGATGCAGGTAGCTGTATTTAAAGCTTTAATTTTTATTATCCCATAATGCTTTAATCCTATATATTACTCTGTATAATGCATATGTATCGTAGGACTATATGTATCTACTATCTACTATTATATCTGGAGTGCAGTGTATATTTAATACTTGGCCCTTAGGTAGGTGTAATAAAGTTATTTATATATTGTAGTATTATTGTATTATACGGGATAAGAGCTTGGGAAGAGGTTCGATTGTTCGACTAAACCTTATACCTATTAATGGTATATGGAGAGTTCTGTTCAGTCTCAATGTGAGTGTGTGGTGCTTAAATGGCCTTGTTTGCACTTTAAAGTCTTTAAATTCTTCTAAAAGTGTTTAAACAGCTTAAACAGTTTAACTTTAGCATTAAGGAATAAGGAGCGAGTAATATCACATTAAGCTACCCATTAATATTACATACAAGTACTAGTATTCAGACACACGATACTTGATTTTGATCATATTGAATAGATCCATCCACAGTCAGAAATTCAGAATACAAAAACAAGTTGGGATTCTGAAATTGAATTCAAGATTTCATTTTGTTTAACTACTCTGCATTACTCGCAAGCATGTATTGTAGTACTAGTACGAGTAAATTCAATCCAACTTTATTAAATTAAGTTATTCGATATAATATTTTAATAGATAAACCATTATTGAATTGTGGAATTGTTTTCTTCAGAATTATATTCATAATGCCCCTTTGAAATTACATTACAAAGAATTCTTATCAATCGAATCACTTCCGCCCAGAATCAAATAAATGTGACTTTCATTTGGTCAACTTGTGGTTTTTTGCCATAAGGATATTTCATCATACTCTGTATAATTCATTTTATTCTGCTCGACATTAAAATTTATTAATCAGTGTGAACAGTACTAGTAGTACCAGTACGAGTAGTGCTGTTCTACGTACGTCAAGTGAATTAAGTGAATTGATTTTGGACAATTCTTGACTAAATCTCAAATATATCAAATATTTTGGATTGGAGTCTGGACTCTGGCCGGTCCATTCCTGGACACTGCACAGCTCACAGGTAAAAAGTTTTTAAGGAACTTAGCAGTTAGTACTAACTGTTAAGTTCCTTAAAAACTTAATACTTGGTATTTTGCGTTTGCCCCATATTTTGAAACAACGCACATTCGATTCAATTCTTATAAATTCATCGACAAATTCATATAATATTTTATTTTTGGGAGGAAATGAAAGCATTTAATGGAATCACATAATTCCATTATGATTAAAAGTATACTTATACAATAATATTAGTTAGTGAATAAACATTTTTTACCCATTGGTGAGCATCTCTTATGTTTGTACAGTGTACACGCAGACCCTGGGATTTTTTGGGGGATTTCCATTATTGTATTTTTAACTATTGAGAAACGATATATAATTATATATACCATTAAACCAGAAGCAGATGACAATAATCTGCTGGTATTTTATGTCTGTTTTGAGGCAAAAATGTTGACACCATTTCATTTCATTTGCATTTTATTTAAATACCCCGAAATGTCTAAAGTGTAAATAGAGGATATATTCCCGGGCTGCAAAAAGCATTTAAAATTTGAATTTTAAAAATTAAATTGGGTGACCTCAGTCCTCAAGAGTGTCACTGCCCACTGGCCACTGTGTATCAATTATCATAGCATGGTTAGGTAATATTTAATTTGAAATTAAAAATTAACTTGAGTCGAGTGTTTAAATTAATGGTCTAATATCCTGTACAAATCAATTGGTTTAAACTTTAACGGTTTATTTGTGTATTTTTAGTGTCGACCTTCCTGATTCCTCAAAAGTCATTTGCAAATTGGAATTTGGACCGGATTTCCTTTCCAACCTCTTGAAATAACTTTAAAATGGTAAGCTAAAATTCATTTATTCAATTATTCTTAAGCAAATCAATATTGACAATTAATTCCTCAAGAATATAGTTACATTATAGTACATTATAGTACACAGTTCAACTTATTTAAGTAAACGGATATAGCCAGGCATTGTCATTGACCTAATTAATTTAAACCCGTGCTTGTCATTTCAATTTTAATCAAATTCAAGATCTAATTAATTAGGTAATTGTACCCGTTTAATACTCGTATGTACATCAATTAGTAAAGTATATTCGCTACCATTATAACTTGAGGAGGATGTCACTACTATTCATTTGCGTCATCCTCCTCGGTTTTTTCCTCAAACGGAAATGACGCAATGTCTCTGAAAATGTCCAACTCCATTGCCCCCTACTTATTTATTTAATTATAATTTTATTGATTTCAGATTAAATTGGCCAGATTAAAAATGCTTGTGACATCACCCTCTTACCTCCCCCTCCTCATCATCCCCCTCTTCCTCCTCATCTCGGGTTCAAGAGCTGTTGAATTTGAGGCACCTTGCTCGGTTGACACTGATTGTACTCCAAATTTCAAGACTGCCAAAGCCATCCTCGAATGCTCGGAGGGAAAATGCAGGTAAACTAATTAAAAGTTTAAAAACAATCCTAATTCCTTAGTTGGTTTTTCAATCAATTGTCAGGTGCTTTATGACGCAGTACTATGATAGCAATAGCAAGACATGCAAAAGTGGCGTTGGGGAAAGGTGCTTCACGGACAAGTACACTAAGAAAGGACCAAGAATGATATGTGTTGAGAATGCTTATTGTGCACATGACCCAGCGTCAACTACAGGTGCCTACGGAAAGTGTGAATGTCGAGATGGGTTTAGGAATAATGGTGGACTATGTATGGATGGATTCTCTAAATATAAACCATCTTCAGAACATATTAGAGGATCAGGGTCCTCAGGAGCACCTCCATTCTTCCCCCTCCTCCCAATATTATTCATATCTTATTTAATTACTCTATTTGTTATTCATTAAAAAGTTTAAACTCGATTTTTAGCTTAGAATTTTACTGTAATAATTTAGTTAAACAAGTTCCCAACATTCCCTAAATTAAAAATAATCGAGTCAGATTTATTACATTTATATTTACATATTATAATCACAAGATACAAGTATTATATACCTCAAAATCCTGTATATTCATTTGTATATTATTCAATGTGCCAATAGCATACAATTATTTTTTCACACGTAAAATATAGCACGAAGATTAGACTGTAAATTGATTAATTTTACATTAGTCTAGCTTGACACAATAGCAAAGTTTTTATATATGTGTACTCTCTATTTAAGCCTATTTCATATTATAGCCATATAGTATTTAAGCATTTATTTCATCAATCTATTTAAACTAATATTAATTAACATTTTGTCTTATTTTTTGGCTTCATTTCTGCCTCCAAAAAGGGTATTTTTTTTCACAAACCTCTACATTGCCCTATTAAATAATTCAAGGTTCAAAGTTTAAGTTAACATGCTTTCTCCAACCTTAAATCTCTATTTTGAATTATATAATTGTAAAATATAGGCTTAGCTTTGCTACTTTTTAAATAATTAACGATCTATTTCGAGTATTATATTACTAGATACTATTGTACAATATTAGATACTTGGTAAGTACGATATATACGATATATACTACGATATACGCCTATATTTTATAATAAAAGTTTGGAATACAGAGTAAATGCCTTTGAAATGATTTTAAAAATCTCGTCATTTTATAAATAATTAAATTAATGATCATTCACACCTAGTACTACTCAATCATAATCTCTTCTGGCCTGACGTCTTCAAGGACGCCGCAATTTCCAATCTCAATTTCTCGAAGCTTCCAAATTATACCTCCAAAATCAGCCATTTGCAAAGTATAGATCAATTAAAGCCCTTTGGTAACTGTATTTGATGCCCTTCAAACTCAATTATCTAATTTAATTACATTCCAAAGTGTCCTTTGGTGGACATCCCACCGAAATCATCAAAATTCCCCCAATCCCGAGCCAGACATGTTTATTAGGAATATAATGGCTCGTGAACTAATTGTGAGAAAGTCGATTGACGCCATCTCAAAGGTGTTCAACACAGGTAACTCATCCACTTTTATTTATTTTAATTGTATTAATTTGAAATATTTAATAAACAGCCACCCTCCCCGTATACTTTGCTTATCAAAGGCCCTGGAAGAAGCAAGATTTGTCCAATGAAGTGAAGGTACCTGGCGTTTACCTTAATATTAATCTTCTAATTTTTGTATACATTCCAGGCCGTTTGCACTGATCCTGTCCGTATGATTTATGAGAATAAAATCACACCAAAATGCAGACTCCATCAAGAGATTGAGGAGAATAATTTGGATACCCTTGAGAAGCTTTTTTCTTATTCCATCAAGAAATATAAGAATCGACCCTGCCTTGGGTCAAGGGATGTCATTTCGGAGGAGACTGTCTCAAATATGGAGGGGAAACATCTTCGGACAATGCAAGTGTATGAGTTGGGACAATACAATTGGAAGACTTATGAGGAGGTTGGGGAGCAAGTTGAGAATCTTGTTCAATCCTTTACAAAAATTGGGCTCAGTGCAAAGGATAAGATTGGGATATTTGCAGATACTCGATCTGAATGGTGGGTTGACCTTTTTTAATTATTTTATTTGAATTTATAACTTTAATAAATAGGCTCATGACTGCAATGGCTGCCTTCCGGAAGAATCTAACGAGTATGGAATCATTTATTTTAAAAATTGGATATTTTATTTATCCCAAATTTAAATTATTCCATTCCATTTCCAGTCGTCACAATCTTCCCAGCACTTAATGACACTGGTATCCTTTTGGCCATCCAAGAGACTAATATAGAGTACCTTTTCGTAAGTGACAATCTCCTCACAAGGTGTGAAACGATCCTTCAAAGTGAAAAGGCACTCAAAATCAGAGGTTTTTTACGGATTTTTAATTTTTAATTCAAATGCAATGCTACTTACATATAATACTTTACAGATCTCATAATTATGAACCCTGCTAATGGAGCCCCCGTTGACACCTCCAACATCCCTGTAGAAGTTGAAGTCTACAATTTTACTGACTTACTCCAACCAGATTTTACGCCGGAGGTGGTCCATGATGTCCGAGAGGATGCCAATAGGCGAAAACCCACCCGAGATGATGCCGCTCTCATCATGTATACTTCCGGTTCATCTGGTACCCCAAAAGGTGTCATCCTCTCTCATTATAACCTCGTGTCAACCCTTGCATATCAAGCTGACATCCTCTCTGAATGTAAATTAATAAATATTGATATTTCAACTGGAAATGCATAAGAATTATTATTATTTGCAGATACTCAAACCCAAGAAGGAGATACTTATATTGCATACCTTCCTCTCGCTCATGTTATGGAACTGTATGACCAAATACCTTTAAAAATAACTGCACATTTTAAATAATTGTCAAAATTCAGGGTGTGTGAAGCAATGTGCCTACTTGAAGGTGTACATATCGGATACTCTACACCAAATACATTTTTTGCAAGGTAAACTATTGGAAATATGGTTGCAGATCCGAATCCGTTGGATCAATCCATATATCGGACTGAAAAGAAATAATCCGATCTAATATTTGTTTATTGACCTTCAGTTCTCCAGGATTAAAGGAAGGGTGTGCTTCGGATGCTGAACTCCTCCGACCTACCATTGTCCTTACAGTACCTCTAGTTCTGGAGAAAGTATGCAAATCAATTCGGGCCAAATTTGCCGAGAAGGGGTCATTTACAGAGATTGTCATCAATGGGATTGTCGAGTATAAAAAGTTGTGGTTGGAAAAAGGGTATTCTACCCCACTTGTGGACAAACTCTTTTTTGGAAAGGTTAAAGAATTGCTTGGAGGGAGGGTACGATTTATAGCTACTGGAGGTAAGGACCTCATGGGCCATGGTCAAGTATTATAATATTCTGGAAATATTAATTGTCAAATTGGGGTATTTTAGGATCCTCACTTTCCGAAGAAACTCAATCATTTTGTCGAGCTGTTTTTGCATGTCCAATTATTGTGGGTTACGGGATGACTGAGAGTACGGCTACAGCCACGATAGCTAAAGGTTGACCACCCTTTGACCTTTTGATTGACTTTAATTTAAATTATTTATTCAGTTTCCGATCTTTCAATGGGGAGATGTGGTGCTCCTCTAGGTTGTACAAAAATCCGTCTTGAAAATTGGCCAGATGGTGGTTATAAAGTCACGGATAAGCCTTTCCCCCGTGGGGAAATTATTATTGGGGGTGACAATGTCGCAATTGGATATTTTAATCGACCTCACAACAAGGATTTCTTTGAAGAGGATGGGATTCAATGGATCCGAAGTGGTGATATTGCTGAAGTTCATCCTGATGGAGCTTTCAAGATTATTGGTATTGCCATTTTTCGTGTAATTAGTAAAAATGATGATTAATTTGGCTAATTAATTAGATCGGAAGAAGGATCTTGTCAAAATATCAACTGGAGAGCATATTTCATTGGGTAGAATTGAATCTACGCTAAAATCAACAGCCCTTGTGGAGAATATTTGTATTTGTTCGGTAAACTATTCAATTTTAATTACTTTAATTAATTAATTAGCCATTGAATTATTATTTTTAATTGATTTAAGATCCCAAGCAAAGCTTATACCGTATGCCTTTTGGTCCCATCTCAAAAATACGTACGATAATTATTATTTTTTAATGTAATTTTGACTCTTGATTGCCATTAATTGACCAGGTTGAAGCCCTTGCTCGGCAAAGGAAGATTAAATTCAAGAGTTTCAAGTACCTGATTAAGGATCAAGAAATGGTAGACCTTTTTCTAGAAAAATTAAGCATCATTTTTTTAATGTCATATTTTTGTTTGACATTTGACTAGCTTGATTTAATTTCGCAAGACCTTGAGTCCAAAGCAAAGGATCTTGGCCTTAATGTCTATGAGATCCCAAGGGCTTTCCAAATCTGCTCCCCGTGGACACCTTCATCTGGCCTTGTCACAGCATCCCTCAAAATCCGGAGGAAAAATATCTATGAATATTACCGAGCTGATATCCGGCGGATGTTTGACGAGTTTGACACCGTCCACTTTCATTAATGTCACACAATGTCACGAGTCTTTAATCATGTCATATTTTTTATGTAATATTTAAATTTTAAATTATTATGCCAACTCTGATATAATGGCTATAAGTTACTAATAAAGATTCAAATATAATGTAATTGATACATTTTGACAATACCATAAATATAATTTGCAATGCAATGTTTTAATTAAGCAGTATTGGATTCCTCGAGCTCTGCAGTGCAATGGTCATGGCCAAAGGGGTTAAATGATACTCCGGAGACTCAACCACAACATGTTGGAGCCATCTACAATGCATGAAACTGTGACAGAATTTTTGATATCAAATTGTTTTTAGTGAATTAATTTAATAATAATAATATTGGCTCAATTCCAAAAATAATTGTGTTTTTTAAAATTAATTGTTAATTGTTTTTAAACAATGTTTTAATCCGGGTCGAGCCTTAAAAAGTAGAATGGAAGTGGTGGAATTGACGAGTTTCTCTTGATTTTTAATTTTGGATTGAATTTTTTTTTTTTTTGTGAGGGCCTTTTGAGCCCGAATTTTTTACCTAATTAATTTCTGTGGACCACTGGACCCCTCACCGACAATGTCAATATCATCCTCAATTGAAGATGAGGACCGGAGGGTCCGACTTGGAGATCTTGAGGACATTGTCACTCATCCAAGAAGTGTACTTAATGTTGACTGCCTTTTGGTAAGATTGTCTAATTAAAATCGTATTTAAGTAAATTAATTGGCAAATTTTATGCATAGGATACTGTCCAAGCTCTTGTCCTTGACTGTGACCACCCTCCGCTCAAGAGAATGAAGAATATTGAATCATTTTTAAATCGATGTAATTTCATTTTGGATTTTGCATGCTAATTGATTTGCTTTAATTAACCTTTAATTTTAATAGATGATAAAGAGACAATATGCATCGGGAAAAAGCGGATGAAACCTGATGATTTTAACCTAATTAAAGTGATTGGGAAAGGAGCATACGGAGAAGTTCATTTGTGTCGTCACAAAACGACCAAAAGGGTGTATGCTATGAAATTGCTATCAAAATTCGAGATGATTAAGAGGTCTGATTCTGCATTCTTTTGGGAGGAGAGAGATATCATGGGTGAGATCATTGGACTATTTTTAAATGTGACAATACTTAATTTTATTCCATATTTAGCACATGCCAATTCCGAATGGATTGTCCAACTTCATTATGCTTTCCAAGATACGAAATACCTTTACATGGTCATGGACTATATGCCAGGTAGGATCAATCTAATTAGAAATGTGCATAATCTTTTAATAATTGCTTTAAATATAGGCGGTGATCTAGTTAATTTAATGTCTAATTATGACGTGCCCGAGAAATGGGTAAGTTTAGGGATTAATTAATTAATTAATGTACCGAAAGAGCATTATTTATTAATTTCTAATTAAATTCTAGGCGAAATTCTACACGGCAGAAGTTGTACTAGCCTTAGATGCCATTCATTCAATGGGATTTGTTCACAGAGATGTAAATATTCATATTTGGACAATTAATAAGTGTCTAATTGGTTTTTTTAAATGCAGGTTAAACCTGACAATATGCTACTCGATAAAAATGGTCATTTAAAGCTTGCAGACTTTGGAACATGCATGAGAATGGACGAGGTAAGGATCCTATAACCACCTGTTGCACCTTGAAATTTATAGAGGCTTTAATATACCATTTTTATCGTTTTTAATTGAATTTCTTTGAAACTATCACATTTTAGAATGGGCTAGTGCATTCGGATACAGCTGTAGGCACTCCAGATTATGTAAGTTCAAAAAAGTCCCATTTCTGCAGATATTTCGTATATTTCGTATAATTTATGTATTAAACGCCTTTCCTTTTATTCCAGATCTCTCCAGAAGGTACACTTTCATCAAATTTTATTTTAAATCGGTTTTTAACTTGTTTTTTGTGCAGTTTTAAAATCACAAGGCGGAGAGGGTGAATACGGGAAGGAATGCGACTGGTGGTAAGTGCTACCTACCCTATAACTTGATGGACATGTATATAATTAAATATTAAATTATTTGAATAGGTCTGTAGGGGTGTTCCTCTATGAAATGCTAATAGGAGACACTCCATTCTATGCAGACTCCCTCGTGGGGACATATGGGAAGATTATGGATCATAAAAACTCTTTAAAATTCCCAGATGTAAGTTCAAAATGTTCAAATTCCATTAAAACTCATTTAAACGGTTTAAATGTCACTCCCACAGGATGTAGGAATTAGCCAATCAGCCAAGAATTTAATTTGTGCTTTCCTTATGGAACGTTCCACACGTTTCGGGAGGAATGGGGTGGAAGAAATTAAAGCACATCCATTTTTTCATAATGATGTTTGGAATTGGGATAATATCCGATCATCTGTACCACCTGTAGTCCCTGAGTTATCTGGAGATGATGATACAAGCCATTTTGATGATGTAGAAAAGGATGATTCCCCCGAAGAGGATTTCCCTATACCTAAAGCATTTGCTGGAAATCATTTACCTTTTGTTGGGTTCACGTACTCTCGAGATTATCAACTCCTAAGTGGACGAAGTGCACCTAAAACACCCTCAGGAGCTGGGAAATCAGAGGTGGATGGCCCAATCCGAATTGTATTATTTCTTTTTAACTTTAAAAAAACTAATTTAATTTTTTTTGACTGTTTCTTTTTAGAATGGGAGTATAGATAATGATTATACAGCTAAAATTGAAGAATTGGAGAGCTATAAAGTGATATTAAGTTCAAAATTAGAGCAAATGAGCAAAAGGGAGGAGAGTTTAAGAGATGAAAGTAAGAAATCTTGAATTTTATCGAGTTTTAAGTGCATTTTTTCATTTTTTTTGTCTAAAAATAGCTCGAGATTTGGAGAGAAGTACAGCACTGTTAAGGCATGAGTTGAAGGAGGCTCAGAGGAAGGCAGACCTTGAGCTAGAGGCCAAAAAGAACTTGGAAGTGTCGTTGAGTGAGCTGAGGAAGAAGCTTGAGGAGGAGCAGAGTAAAAGGAGCCGAGAGATGAGTAATAACCATCAAGTCAATGAAAAGATATCGAGTATGGAGAAGCTCGTGTGTGAATCAAATGACAAATTAAAGCAAGAGAGTGAGTCTTGTGTCCGCCTCAAGAAAACAAGTCAACGAATTAACAATACTATTAGCCACCAAAGAGCAGTCATTATTAGAAAAGATTAGTTATCTTCAGCATGCAAAGGATGCCCTCGAGCTGGAGGTTGCAAAGTTAAATGCAGCGCTTGAAAAGGAAGAAAGTCTAAGATCCCAGACTATGGGGTTACAAGTAGAGCTTGAGAATAGGATACAAGCCCTTATTGGAGAGATTGAAAAGATTCGAGAGCGAGAGGTAGACCCTAAAACCTTTAAAAATATCTAAAAAAATTTAAAATTCGATTTTTAAATTCCAGAATCGCATTCAAGATGACAATAAAGATCTTCGGGATAAGCTAGTTCATTCTGAAAAAAGTTTAACATCCCTAGAACTTCAGTATAAAGCTCTTATGGTCAAATATGAGCAAGAAGTCAGTTCAATCGCGACTAATTTGAGCACAAATTCACCTACGGCTAATTCAAATCAGTCTGAGGATTCATACAAATCACTTCAAGATAAATTAAATGAAGAAAAGAGCCTACGTGTACGTGCAGAAGCTACTGGGCAAGAGATTGAACGTCAGCTATCAATGTTATCTGTAGATTATCGTACCCTACGTGCAGAACTACATAAAATTGAGGGTACCCTAAGGCTAGAAGTTGAAAAAACAAAAGGTCTTATAGTACAATTAGAATCTGAAGCTCAAAGGAGGACTAATCTTCAAGCAGATTATAATATACAATCTTCAGAGCTAAGTCTACTTCGTGCTAAGGAGAAGACACTCCTTCGAGAGTTGAATGAGACCCGAGAAGTTGGTAAATCCCTTGAAGAAGAATTCCAAAAGCTTCGAGCAGCAAAAGCAGTTGATGATCTTCAAATGAAAGAGTTACAAGAACAACTGGATACAGAGATGCATTTCTCTACGCTATATAAAGCACAATTGACGGATTTAAGGGAGGATTTTGAGGAGAAGAGGAGGGTTGGTGCAGAGATGGAGGAAGAATTAGGGGAGGTTAAAAGAAGGCTTGAAATTGCTCTAGCACGTGCTGATGCAGAATCTCTAAGTAAAAGTATAGGTCATGAAACAATAGCTGAGCTGGAGAAGGA
>JAAZTK010002309.1:0-11513 GCA_036507255.1 Megalothorax incertus
TGGCCCTTAAACTTATTATAAGTTAAATGTGAACTGCGAGGAGCTCTCAAGTAACAGGCTATTAGCCTTATCAGGGTGTACACGGCTCTGTAATTAGCCTTTATTGCTATGTCCATTAGGAGAGCCGAGCCTTCCCCCGATTACCATTTGATAATGGCCATTCCTGAGCCCTATCTAAATTAAATTCAGGCTTAAAAGAACTTTAAATCCCTCTAGCTAGACTCGTGTTCTCTCTCTCCGGCTCTCACCTCAAAATTATAATATGATTAGGAGGAGGAGGAGGAAGCTTATGGAAAATTTTTGTTGAAAAGTTGCCCTCAAGTTCGAGTTGGCAGCCCCCCGCCGGCCTACCCCTCCTCCTCTTTCGAGGACGTTCATCTTACACCAATTACCCGACCCTTCCCTGAATCTCCTGATTGAATTTGCATTAGAAATTACATTAGGTGCAGAGTGGAAGGCCCTCTCGAAATAATTTACTCGGGGAGAGAGGGAGAGAGAGATGATTTATAAATAAGCCTGGTAGTATATATATCCAGACTTTGGGTCCCTCGTTCAATGGAAGGCGTCAGAGCAGATTAGAGGCTTCCACCGACCCTAGCCCTTAATGAGAAACCGGATCCAAAGGAGGAGCAGTTAACACACCTTGATAAATCAACCCTTAATGCTCTCCAGCTCTAAACCAAAAGGGCTTCAATTCTCCCTGGGTAAATACTTATTAGCTGGTACAATCCCCTTCCTTGTTTCTCCGAATTTCCCCTGCCCTTGCCCCTGACCTTAACCATCTTTTACTCAATTCGGAGAAGAAATCATTAGTCAATTTGTACCTAAAATTTTGTAAATTGTCCGCAAAACTTTGAAAAAGAATCTTGGAGGGTTTGCACCTTGATCTGATGATGGCTTTTAATCGAATCCTCCTCCTCCTCCTCTTCTTCTTGGAGTCCTCTCATGATGGGATAAGACAGCCTGAATCATTTCCTCGGAAAAAGTCGAAGAAAACGGACTCCCCACCGGGACCAACATTTTCAACTTAATTAATTTGCCTCAGGGCCTTTAGGTGGATCTCCTCCTCAGTCCTAGCCCTACCTCCGCTCAGCTTTCCAAGTCCTCCACCACCATTTCCCCACTTTGTTCTCAATTAAATGAATCACCCGCTTTTAGGCCAGAAACCTACTCTAAATTTCCAGTGTTTGCACTAATCAGAGCTGCTCCGGCCTTTGATTTGGCCCGGCTCCAGTTGAATGGATTGAGCTAATTGCATTAAATATCTGGCCGCTAATGACAAGTTCGTGACTACAAGATCCGAGCAGAACAAACAAAAATCACCCAATCTGGGAATAAACAATGTTTTTTACTCAATGTCTCGGACCGGCCCTGTCTCCACTCAAGTCTTGAAGGTATCGTATTAGTATTACGGATACCTATACAATATATACAGATCTAAATCATAATTCTGAATACATTTAGCATGGCCGAAAAAGAAGGGAGTAATTATCTTGATGGGTTGTCGACTGAAAATATACAACATTCCCCCTTTCTACACCCGGCCCTTAATTGCATTTGCTCACAAGTCCTCCCCCTTAAGTCCCTTCAAAGCCTTCCTAAGGGCTTTAAAAAACCTTTCTAGAGCTTTTTATTTGCCGAACTATTTTGCTTACCACCACCTTCCTCTGGATAAGATCTAGCTCATTTACTTGTACATTGTTTGGGAGGACCTCCGCTCGTAATTCTCCTTCCTCTAATTGCTAAATAAAGTGCAATCTGCTCGAATCTCCAGCATTTAATTACGGAGGAACGCAAGATACATGCTTCCGTTTTTTTGTGCACTTGTGGAAGATTAAGAAGGCGAACAATTAGCAATAATAATGAAAGTTAACAGCTTTGCAAGTTTAATGAGCACATCTAATTAACGCTTGACATTTGGCATTGGCGAAGCTGTGCTCGTAAAATAGCTATACGCATATATTTAATGAAAAGTAATATTAAAAGTGAAAAACCTCGGATTAATACTATTTTACGTATACATAACTCGTATAGGTACATATAGGCAATGGAGTTTGGCCGTTCCCATTAGATTTAATTACGGGAGGAGGGGCCAATTAGTTTCAATACTCCCCAAATGCGGTTTCCCTCATCATATTCCTTCTATAGTATGATACATGTTGTTTCCCGGTTGGAAAACAATTAAATTAGCCGTAATAATGAGTGCAATAAACCTCAATAAACTTGAGGAGAGAAGGCAAAAGTCTTAAAGCAAGTGAGAAAGGTTTAGTAATTCCCTCGAATTAAATATTATTAAAACTCTCGAGATCTGTAATTGCGATTCGAGGGATTCGGGGTGGACGGAGGCGGCCATAAACTCCATGTCATTGTGGACATGTTTTCTAGTACAGTCAGAGTAAGAAAAAAGCCGGAGCCGGGGGCTAAAGGGCAAGTTGGAATCTCTGGCAAATTGTTGGTCATTAGGGGTCGTAAAAGCTTGGGGGAAATATCTTGCTTAATTACAATTTATGGACGCGACATCACGGCGCCCTTCCTACGATATAGAATCGTAACTTGTGGGTAGTAGTAGTACTGCTAATCCAATATACAGATCCATTTAATATTAGAGAGTCTTTTTAAAAAGGCTTCCTGACTTATTCTATCGTACATAGGCCTGCATGCTCAAGAGAGAAAGGGGAGGAGCATATTTTAGGGAGAGAATGGCGTTTGCAATTTGAGGTTTGAGCCCTTTAGTGCTAATTCAACTCCCCTGGCATCTTTAAACACTTTTAGCACCCTTTTACAAGTCAATCTCGCAAACTGATTGATCCATTTGGATTGGGGAGGGGGGAATATTGATTTGATTGCGAGATATTTCACTTTGCAATCCGTACTACGTATTGGCAATTATCATTAAGTTCCATCAGACCTGCAATCAATAGATATGTACAATATATCCTTACTCGTTATATTTATGGACTTTCCCCCCTTTTTCCTTCCTTCAATCAAATCAACACCCAATCACCTCTCAATCAAACCTTAATTGAGCTACATGAAAAGTCTCAAACTCTTTTGTTGAGCAAATTAGCATTTTTGGTCATTTTTATTCCCCATTATATTATCATAGGATTTAAGGAGCTACTCAAAAAGCCTTTGGGCTATAACGTGTACAATGGCATAATGGCGTAATAAAATAAAAGGCTGGTTCGCGGGGATGACCGAGAAGGAGTCGAATGGCGGGTCTTGGAAAGTCACGTCTCCCGCGACCTCTGACTCCCAACTCGGCGCCTTTCATTAACCATTGGACTAATGACCCTCGCCCGGAACCCATCATTAGGAAATTAGTGTTATTAAAGTGCTCCAAACTCAACCCTTTGTCTTTTACTTACTCCATTTGGTCACAGAGACAACTAAAGTAATTGTTCGGATACACCCACTCACTCGACTTCGTAGTATATCTAGCTGTAATCGGTCGATGTATGATAAACGGAGACCATTCCTCCCGAGGTCTCTCCGGCAAACCCATCTTTTTTTTATGGACACGGCGATTTAATAGGCTAGGAGGACCCTGAGCAAAGGACAATTGGGACAATTTGGGGCCATATTTAAGGGTAATTTAAGGGAACAATCTCATGTCATTTTGTAATTTTAATTCTATAACATGCTAATAATAGGAACAGCTAGGGATCCTGGAAAGATTTGATCGGAATCCTCAAATCCTGGATCTCCAATTAAAATCTGAATCTTTTGAGATGGATGGGAACGGGGAGAAGAAGGGGGTATATATTAATTTAATAAGGTTTTTCTTCTTCTCGGCTCCTCCATTTATTACTACATAATAAAATTGACTCCATCAAATCCCATTGTTTGGTCCGTTTATCGTGAATCGGCTTCTTCTCAGAGGATGATGATGCCGGGCCACAACAACAGCCTACCTAGGGGCCCCTAATGGCCCTTAAAACCCATACTGTTTGAACATGCAGAGTCATCAGGAGCTAATTAGCATTGTCCATCTTCATCCACCACTATATATAAGGTAATACAGAGTAAATCAATCTGTTTATAATAACTTTGAACGTTGTCTTTTATGCCGCAAGGTAGGAGCCGAGCCAGCCTTAACTCAAATTAAACTGTAGCAATTTAATAGGATTATACAAGTCTATTTCGACAATAAAAGGCCATTAAAAGTGGCTCCTGACTACTCCTCGAAGATGGAGATGAAGAGGAGCGTAATTAGAGCAGAAAAAAGGGGGGAGGATCATTAAGAGGGTTTAATTCAATCTAAATCTTCATTGGAGATTATGCATTCAAATAGGGAAATAATTCCGGATTAGGAAGAATTGTATAATTCTACTTGGGGGGATAATTACATGTCTCTCGTTCGTGGTCATTGCAAAGGCAGGCAGGCCAAAGTGGTGGTTTCTGATCCTGAGATGGTGGAGGCTGAGCCTGGCTGATGAATGGGTTGATTTCGCCCGAGAACTTGATCTGAAATCTTGTACTACAACGGCAAGACAAATGGGATCGAGTCACGCCAGAACGGGTTCCATTGACAAAGAAAAACACACAAATTCCTCTCCATACTCTATAGGCCCCTAATTTATGGCCGACTCGAGAGCTGTTAAACCACATCAAATAATCAAATCAACATCAATCCTACCTATCCCCTGATTTATTACTGCATTAGAACCCCCTTTTTTCATGTACAAAGTAATTCCCTGAGCAAACATTGGAGAAAAAATGTAAAAAATTATCGGGTGAGAAATAATTGAATTGAAATGAGAGTAGATTCAATCTTCTTCACTTGAGAGAAATTAGCATTAGAACCCCTTTTTTCCTGTACAAAGTAATTCCCTGAGCAAACATTGGAGAAAAAATGTAAAAAATTATCGGGTGAGAAATAATTGAATTGAAATGAGAGTAGATTCAATCTTCTTCAAGAAAGAAATTAGTCGATTTTTTACGCACGTAAGAATTTTTAATTCAATCATATAATTGCAATAGCCAATTAACAAATAAATAAACAACATTTCATATAACATATATTTATCTATAATACTCGATCGTGCTATTCTAGAATTTTTACCAATTAATTTAAACATGTAATATTTGATTTTTAATTTAAAACTAGTAATCTTACATATTGATGCTTTTGATATGGATTGATTTTAGATATGTATTTTATTTTTACATTGCAATGATTGAAAATTTAGTAAAATGCATTTTAATTACATAAATTAATTAGTCACAATGACACCATTTCCGTTAAGGCCCAGTTCATGATCTTTAGCCTTATTTCGAAGGGACTCAGTAGACCCTACAGGGCTTCCAGAGTTACTACCTCGACTTCCTCCACTTCCGGGTGATACTGAATTAACCTTAGATCGAATATCATCATCTTCAGCGGGGGAGCCAGGAGCTGAATTTCGATCCCCTCCTCCTCCTCCTCGGTTATAATCCCCGTTTGTGGAAGAGGATGTCGGTAAGAGGAGTCCATGTGATCGAAGGATTGACTCGTGTTGAGAGGAGGCTTGAAGGGAGGCTAATAAATTCTGGAATGAAGGTGGTCCTGGAAGACCGTAAGCGGCCGCAGCTGCCATTGCTGCTGGATTCAGATAGGGGGGAAGAGATCCACGAAATGGACCGGAGGAAGGGTGTTGAAGGGAGGACCCAGGGAAATAACTGAGGTGATGAGGTGACCAAGGGTGTGGTATTCGGTGGGGGAGTAGTGAATGTCCATGAGCTGAGGAAGGGGGAGGGGATGGGAGGGAGTCCAATGGTGAAGGCTTCCTGAGGAAGAGGGGACCAAAGGGTAAGGATCCTCCAGAAGGTCCAAGCTGGTTAGTTCCACCTATATTAAGTCCACCTCCAGGTTGGAAAGGATTATACGGGTGACCTGCTGGACCCACCTTTTCAGACTTTCTCCATTTTGCTCTTCTATTCTGTATAATTTCAAATTGGATCCAAATATGATTTTTTTGATTTGCAAAAATATAGCTAATATTCAAATGGATGGGAAATGTATTATAATTAGGATCGTTACCTGAAACCACACCTGAAAGAAACAAAACAAAAAGGAGAACAAATTAGCCCCCATAATTCAGATTGGTTTATTAGATTAGAGTCTAATCTTTTAAGACCACCAGGGTATAATTTCCTTCTTTAGTCCTTCTTTAGCATAGCAAAGTGGACTTTGAGTAATTACGGCTAAATATGATCCCTATCGCCCTAAATCCGTAGGGGGTTTAGTTTTTTATAGGCAGTGGCCTAATTTATGCTATAAAAATGGATATAAATATTTTGAGGGATTATTTTACGTGTGCATTTCGGGGGGAACATGCGAGCCTACACTTTATTACTTGTAAAAGTCTTATCAGATGCATTTATTAATTGGAATTGGGTTTAGTTGGAGCCATAAAAAGGGCGAGAGTTCAGCTTATATGTGACATTTACAAGTGTTTAGGCGGACTCGGTGCATAGACTTGTGACAAATTGTATTTGGACTTTTGAGAGATCCTGAATATACTCAACTAGTCTCCTACATATATATTGTAAGGTCGTTATACGAGGGAGAGATTTATTGCAAATGGCTTTATAAAAAAGGCTAATCAGGGGATAGTTTAATTCCTACTTAACCTACCCCCGTTCGACTAGTATCGTACAGGGCTAATGGAAGCCAATATATACTCGTATACAATAGTCTTGGATTAAAGATTAAAGGGTCAGCCAGCAAGTATCGTAATTTCATTCTCAATGCTAATTTTTTAGGGCTGATAATAAATGACAGAGTCAATGTCTGCCCTTTTGTTCGGCTCATTGCTGAGCCTTTCAGTTGAATCTGGTTCTTGCTATTGCTATAATACCAAGTTTAAGTTCATAATATGATACTAATACTACTCGAGTAGTCGAGAGAAATGCAATCTTCTTTTTATTGCGGTGAAAAATTAATGCCCATTAAATAAATGAAATTGAATTCTCCTAAATCTAATCAGCCGTAATGAAATAAAAGGGTTTGAAACCCGCCGTTATATTTCTTCCTATGCAATCTAAGTATACGAATAATACATTCAGGAATTCTTTCTTTTGAGTTATTAAATGAGAACAAGAACAGGATTATATACTAGAGTAGAGTAAGTAGAGTTCTTATTAAATTACACATGAGTGGGGTTAGTTTCTTGAATGTGATTGTAGGCCGCGAGGAAAGACCACCCTTATTAGAAAACCCGAAATCCCTCGACTTTGTAAGGCAAACAATGGATCATATCAAGAGAGGCTGAAGATGGATGGATCCCCCAACAAATCATAATAGAGAATAATACTCTAGATCTTATGTGTGTGTGTCCACTTGACTGAATTCAGATAGGACTCGACAGCCCTCATTAAAAGCCGAATGCAACCCCTAATGATGTGGTAATCACCCCCTCAGAGAGTCTTAATAACACTTTATAATATTGATTCCTAAGAGGAATTACCTGGATTCGAGCCTCAGTGAGCGATATCTTCATGGCCAGTTCCTCCCTGAGCAGGTTAATTCAATCAACAGTTTAGTTCACCCCTTTTATTACTACCTAGTACTAGACATTATTTTGAAATTAATACCTTGTGAATACATCTGGGTCTGCAAATATTATATATTAAAATCAATTTACAAAAAAACATGAATTTTTAATTGATATTTAACTTACAATGAGTTCTGGAAAAAGCTTTCTCGAGCTCTTCCAATTGGAAACTTGTAAATGTGGTTCGGTAGCGTCTTTGTTTCCTCTTCGGAATGTCATCCATACCCTCTGAGATACCTCCATCTGAGAGGTTGTCACCTCCTAAATGTCCATCGCCATCTCCTTCACTTTTTGATGAGCTCTGGCCATCTTCTCCATTGTAACTCTTTGGAGATGACCTTTCAGAATGTCCCGAATGGGGGTGTTCGATCCCAGAATGATTCCCTCCGTTTTCTGCGCATAAAGAAGAACAAATTGAGATTAATTTTATATCCATTTACCCCATCTTCTTCTTCTTGGGAGGATATGCACGGTTAGTTAAAGACTCAAGGCTCGAGAGCATGTGCCCAAATGGTCTAATAGCTCGTCACAGATTAACCACTTCCTTCCAAAGCCAGGTATACACAGAGTCTTGCAATATGGGGTGGAAAAGCCGAGAAATTGGGGTAAAAAATGGAAAAAAGTTTGATGGGGACGCCTCCTTTGTTCAACATTAGCGGATTTAAGCGTCTAAGCAGGACCCAAATGATCTTTTTCTCCTCCATAAGCATCTTCCCCCCTCCACCCCCTCCCAATAGTGGTAGATTAATGCAAATGCTGGATCGGATCGAGTAAATTTGCCACTTCCTCAACCCATTAACAGCTTCCTCCCTTCTTAAATTTGAAATTTGATTCACTCGAGGATTAAATTACTTGAATTACACCCCCTTAATATACCTAATACTTGTAAACTTTTCTAATGGGCCGAGTGGGTCTAGTGAATGCGGGCTCTACCTGGGAAGTCCATTCCCCCTATCATGGCCTTTGATAACCCCCTAATCCACGCCGTTTATTTAGCTATAAATTATTCAATTTGCCAAGAGCCAATGGCCCTACCCTTATCTCAATGCTTGTCAACGCATTTACGAAGGAATTCCAATCCCCCTCTTTCCTATGGAAGATTTGGATTGACTCATTAGGTGTATTGTATCGTATTGTAGTATTACTACTAGTAGTATATAAGGGATTATTACGAGGGAGTTAATGGGATTCGACAGGGGGACAGACGGGCGACTGGCGCAGAGACGAAGAGTCTGAGTGATTTCAGTGGACATTACGCAAGATAAGGCCCCCAAACACCATACTTCCATTAGAGTTTAAGGCACTCCTTTGGGGAGCCCTTGGATCCTTCCAGGCCCTTTGACTCGGATCGACTCGGAAGGCCCAAGAAGTGACACACTTGGAGGACAGATCGCATTTACCTATTTACACAAATATAATACAATCTCTCGATGTGTGTAAAAAAATACCCCTTCTTTTTAATACGCTTAATGGATATTTATACTCGTTTACAGTCGAACAAATCAGCCGGGCTTTCAGGAGGAGTACGAGTATGTGTTTGATGCGGCTTTTTGGTTTCCTTTTTTTACGGGTTTTGTGTTTGCTTTTGGTAAAAAAAACCGATACTATCTTGGCTCCGGCTTCTTTTGAGCACTTTGGGCAAACACCTACTTAAGGGATCGGTTGAACCGCTGAGTGAATTGAGAAGAGTGTGATAAAAAAAGAAGATCAGTTTATAGGATTCTTTTAGTGGAATTATACGATAATATATGCTCAAGTTAATTGAAAAGTCGAAAGGAAAAAAAACCCTCAAAAAGAGAATAACCAGATTTAAGGATTTGAGCTAATCCCAATTTGATTACCACCTCGGGTTTGATTTGAATCTTAAAATCCAAACTCTGCGGTTTCCCGTCTCATTAAATTCCTCCTCTTCCTATACATAAAATATAGGCTAAAATGCTAAACTGTGAACATAAAACATAACCTGTAATCAGATCCAATCCTTCCTCCACTAAAAAAAATACAAACAAACAAACAAACCCTCAAACCAATAAACACCTCAACACTCTGGCAGTTATCTTACAAGGTTTAAATCTAGATCAATTTCCACTTTGAGAATTTATATGGGATTAAAAATTCCTCTCATTTGTTTTACTCAAAAGGGCAGATCGCCTTAAGGGCTCTTATACAGATATATATGAGTATTATGTAGGGATTTTAAGGGACTTGCAGGGCTTGCAAGTAATTAGCTTTTGTAAAAAGAAAAGGAGGTGTTTGTGTAAAAAAATGTTTTAATGGGTACATCCTGGAGGGAACTCTCCAAAAGTCAATAGCCCTGAATGGGCTTAATGAGAGCAGGGTGAACAAGATCCTAGAAAAAGATACGTCCTCCCGAGACTTGGGCTCCGGAGCCGGCGAAGTGTTAATTTTTTTCCCTACCCTTTGTGGACTCGAGAGAGAGAGCCTTTGAGTAAATGAGCAAACTCGAAATATATACATGGGATAATTGAGCTAATTGCATTAAATCTTTAGGTCTAATGAGGATTTCGTGTGGAAGCGGCTCCGCCCCTTCTTCGTAGTACCAAGTATTATAAGCAATTGGCTAGGCAGGTAGCAGTAGGTACATGTGATGGGCCAGCTAATTTATTCAAACAACCAAACCTGCCCCTAATTATAATTATACGGAGGATCGGGGCTCTTAGCTAATGACCAGCCTTTGAGAGAAATAATATCTACTGGTGTATTATATGTATGTATACGGATATTATATGTAGTTGAAGGCTACTGGAATTCTTGAACCATTTTGCATATTTCCAAAGATGAAGCTTAATGTGAATGTAATTAGGAGAAGGACCAAGTGGATGAGGAGGAGGATATTAATTTTCAAATGCTTAATTGCTCCTCGCTTTTTAAATCTTTTTACACTGAATTTAAATGTGAGCACGTAATTGTTTCTTAAAGAGATAAGCGATGAGTGTTTAAATAGTGTTTTGAAAAGAACCTCCCCGCAAGATTAGCATTCAAATATACTACCATTAGTTCAGGCCTTATTTACACCATAATTGGCACTTTAAGCAGATAAATTAGGAGTTTAAAGAGGAGATCCAGAACGGAGTGGCCGAGAGAAATTAATTTAATTCGGAGGCGAATTGCCAAATGGTTTAAAAGCCAATTGCATGACCATTATAGCCTACTACTAATACTATATAATACAGATTACAACGTATGAGGTGTTATTTTAAGGGCTCTTGCACCAGATTAAATTCGCACATTAGTTCAGGTTGGGGGGTTCCGAGTAAATTAATTTAACGCCAACTTTAAAGTGTTTTATCTCCACAATTTGATAGGCTGATAGCTGTTTTATAGGATTCTATAATAGCTCTTTTCCTTGAAAAATAAAGGTCAGGTTATCGATGCTAGTCTACATGCCATTAGATGTTAAATGCGGATATTGTAGTCCTAGTATAAGATACATACAATATTTACAGTACCACTAATAATTCTACTACTACTGGTAGTAAGCGAATTAAAAAGTAACTCACCGAGATTGTCAGAGTTGTCACACTTGACGAGATCCCTGATGGAAAAAAGGGACTTTGCTGGGCGGTTCCCGCCGTTTAGGATTCCTCCCCCGTGTGCGGAGGGGAGTTTTTGGTCTGAGATCATTTTAGGGTCGGAGGAGTTTGAATTTTTATATGTGGTTAAGTCCATCTCTCCTCTTCCGAAGGAATAAGAATTGCAAAGTTGCAAATTCAAATGATTTCACATAACAATTTTTTTTCACAGTTCAAGACACGTATTATTTCACATTCGGCCCTTATCTTAATTCAATTAGTGCAGAGGCAGACTCGTCACTCTCACTCTTATGAATAAAAAAAATGTGCGATAAACTTTGCAAGCTGATAAGAGGCCGATGAGGAAGAGGAAGATGAGTGGTGGAGGAGCAATAAAGGACTGAAAGTGAAGTTGGTGGACAGGTGAGAGCCATCAAGAGCG
>JAAZTK010002310.1:0-11513 GCA_036507255.1 Megalothorax incertus
ATTTTTTGCATAATATTATTTAACTTTAATAATTTTAAAAAATGTATTTATAAAAAAATTGAGTCCTATTTTAGAAATTTTGTTTTTTGAAAGACACTTTAAATATGAACTTAAAATCTAGGTTAAAATTATCATATACTACAAGTATACGATAAATATCGTAACGATATAGGTATATTACAATACATGCAACTTGAATATATACTTTAAAAAATTTATCCTTCCGTCTGATCCTGAATTGTTTTTTCATATTGAGATTTGAGACAAATTCATAAAATCACTCCAATCTGCAAAGGAAAGAAGAATATCATAAAAAAACAATTCAAATTCGGATCGAATTTACGACTTACTTTTGAAATATCGAGTATCATGAGGTGAATTTGGGCTTGGAATAAAGGGGGGCTCAACGCTGGACAGATTTTCCCAATTCAAATCCCCAAAAAGTCCTACAAATTCTTCACTCTTAATTCGTGTCAATGTAGGCCTTTTTGTTGGGTCGAGCGAGAGAAGAGATTCAATACAGTGTTTTGAGAATGGCTCCATGTCCTCAGGAAATTCAAGATCACCTGCCCCAATTTAATCATTAATTAAGCTATTAATCACAAACATCTAAACTTACGATTTATTATGTTGGCAAATATTTTTTCAGGGGATTCATCGCTAAATGGTCTAACCCCAATCACAAACTCGTAGAGACAAACGCCCAATGACCAATAATCGACTTGATAAGCTGAAAAATAAATTAAATTATAGCATTTTTACACTTTTAAATGATCAATTCGATTACAATGTCCAATCTGAAGAATAAGCTCAGGTGCCAAATAATCAGGTGTCCCCAAAATCCTCCTATTTGAACTTGAAGACTCTTCCAAAATACTATTCCTGGCCATATCCTGTTCTGGGGAAGAAGACTTGAAAGAGATTTCTTGAACACTTTTCTCCCCCTCTTCCTCCTCCGCTCCTAATGAGTGAATGCTACTTTGAGTTTTAATTAACAGCTCAGATTTCTCATCATTTAACTCCATTTTGTGCATATTGATCGAAATCCCTGTATGATGTTCCCCACTCCATCGCTTCCGCTTTCCAGCAAGAGGATTCAACCATTTGGATGAAAAAGAATCAGACTTATCAAGGCTTGGGTGTTTAATTTCAGGGTGGCCGGATGTATTAATTTGCGCTAGTCTTCTTGTGGAGAATTTATAGGCCGGATTATTATCATAATCCCTACGCTCCACCTCTGGGGAACCATACTCGCTTGGACTTGTCATCAGTGAGGTAGTAAATCCTTTATGATGTGACTCAATCGGGGAAATATTGATGCGATTCTTCAAATTATCTTCATTTTTGTCCCCCTCATAAATGGTCCTGTTACTAATGGGAGGAGATGCGCTTTGTTCTCTAATAAATGAGATTTTAGACAAGTTTCCCAATTCTGGAGGTGAAGAAAAGTCGGATTTCCCAATAGTCCTAGCCAGGGGAGAGCTTTGACGAATAATTCCATGCTCATGAGACTGATGGTAATTCTCTTTGAGTAGAGGTGCGGTAGAAGATGTAGAAAAATTGGTAAAGCTCTCCTCCATAAAAGATACGTTGACAAATGAAGAGTCTTTATCCCCATCTTTAATTATGTAGCAGGGTCGCTTTGGTCTTTCCTCGTTATCCCGCTCAGGAGTGGCAATTACCTCCCATTCTGAAGAATCATATTTGTAATTTGATACGACATTGGCAGATGTGGAGGATGCTGGAGGTGTAGTGTGATTTTTATGAAGTAGATCGATCGCGGAAAGGGCAGGACTTTTCTTTCTTCGAAATCTTCGGAGTGGTTTCTTTAATTTCCGAGTAAAAGCTTTGAATCCACATTCACCGCTGCTGTTACTGCTACTCCCTTTTGCAATGAGTACGGAGGCTTTCTTGTTGTCAATCGAGGAGGAACAGAGTGGAGTTGAAATTGGAACAATACTATCATTTGGTCCAGGTTTTGGAGTTTGGATTATAGATGTACTTTTTGAGATTTGTGAGTTTGGACTTGGCGTCTAAAATATAAATTAATTTTATTTCAATTCTAAAATACTGCCAAAATAAACTTACAAAATTAAGTTTTGCATTCAACGAAGCCAGCTGACCAGGAGTGAAAAATGCCAGATTGGATGGGCTTAATTCTGCAGGTGTAAATAAAAAGGAGCAAATTCAATTTAATGTAGCACAACTCTCTGAATTTACTAATTACTTTATTTTAAATCAGTTAAATCCCTTACCTTGTTTTAAATTCATCCCTTCAACGCGGCTTAATCCGAAATCAGTTAATTTGACATGGCCCCTCGAATCAATTAGAAGGTTATCGGGCTGAAATGCAGTACATTTTAATATACCAAAATTGAAAGAATGCTTAGGATAAAATGGGTGTACCTTAATATCTCGATGAACAACTTTGGCAGTATTATGAAGGAAATCGAGAGCGACTGACACTTCCGCGACTTAAAAGTCGTAATATTATTATTTTATCGCAATAATTAATTTAATTGTAATTAAAAAATATCAATCTTAAAAGACTTGAAAATTACCATAAAATGCAGCCATTTGAATCGTAAAATATCCTCCAAATTGACCCAAAAGGGACTTCAAATCCCCACCAACCATCCAGTCCATAATTAAATAAATATTGGCTTTAGTTTGCAGTGAATAAAATAAACGGACACAAAATGGGCTATAAAGAATTAAAGAAATTACATAATTAGTAATACCTTGATCAATATACTAGTTAATTAAACTTACTCTGTGGCCGAGAGGCACAATGCTCTTCTTTCTTTTAATACATTTTCTGCCATATTTTTCCTAATTAAATGGCTTTTTTTCATCACTTTAATCGCGTACAGCTTTTCGGGGACATCTTTTCGAACCCCGAGGAATACCTTGCTGTAAAAAAACACAAATAAATGGTTAATTAGCAAAATTAAATTGAAAAATGTTAAAATGTAAAAAAAACATACCCAAAAGATCCTTGGCTAATTGGTTTAATAATCTCAAAATCCTCAATTTTTGGAATTGACGACGTCACCCCTTCTCCTGGGGGAGGCACCTCCCTCATTTCCATCTTAATTAAGCACTTTTAATAATCAAATTTCAATAAAATTGACATTGAATTTTGGGGAGTTGATTTTTAAAAAATTTTATCGGTTTATTTACATTTTCACTGCAACGTATTCAAAACGTTTTTAGCGCTTAACTTCATCAAAACCTATAATATAACTCCTATCGATATATCATGATCAAAACGTATTTGAGCAGATGGCAGGGTATATCCTTTGTGCATATTTATTTTCATTTCTATTTGATATTTGGACAAGTAATGAACACGACGAATTGCTCGCAAATTAATTAAATATTTTAATTAGATCCCAATTAATTAGACGCCTGAAACCTCACAAAAACAATCACATTTGGATTAAAGGTGAGCATTCTTCCCAATGCAAGTCAATTTTATTATATTTTAAGTTTTTAACCTCAATTGCTCGAATTTTTGTGCTTTCACCTTCGCCTCATTTCCTTGATTTAAAAACTTAGGTATATTTTTATTGCAATTTATCTTTGATTGCGCTTAATTAATTTAAACTAACTACTTTATTATGTAGTAAGATTATGCAGCATTTGATTATAATTTTGACGTATTTGGCAAAAGGTGTTTAATTATTTACCCCTAGTTGTAGGTCTAATTATTTGTAATTTGTATATTGGTACATGGATCGTAAAATTAAAATAATGGGCAATTAAAAAATGACTGCCATATACACAGCTCATAATATCAATTTGTTATTGTTTATTTTCAGGGTCAGCAGCTGTGATTTAGTCTTTAAGAATTGAGACAGTGACTGCCTGTGGAATAACAACAACCTGAGGAATCTAAAGATCTATTAAAAAGGCCCTTGAAGATGATGCAGGCTGCTGGTTCTTCCGGTGGTGGCAACTCGATGCGACATACCTCTGTCTTTTGCCGAGAACATCCGGATGCTTCCCTCATTGAAGATTACCGTGCTGGAGATCAGATTTGCTCTGAATGTGGCCTTGTAGTTGGAGATAGGTATGTAAATAAGTAGAATAATGATAATTTTATTGGATGAGGTAATGGTTTGATTGCGATATGATTATTCATTGATTTCTAATCATTTCAGTACTGTGTTATTTCGTATGTGTACTAGTATATTAGTAATTAATATTATGGAGAGTAGGATGAATAATATGAATATTGCGTGTGTTTGGTATACTTTAGATTTAATGACATTTTTCTGCTCTAATACCTCCAAAAGATAAACAATAATTATTCAGCCTTAAGCCATCTTCATACCTGTATTAACTTATTTTTCTTTCCCTATCTAGAGTAATAGACGTTGGATCAGAGTGGCGGACTTTTAGTAATGAGAAGGTAAGATTTTTGATAAAAAAAGTGTCTAAATTAATAATTATGTGGCATCATATCAAACTAATCTCCCTTTGTATTTTTAGGCCACCTCTGACCCATCTCGTGTTGGAGGACCTGGTAAGAAAATATTTAATTTGGAATAATGTATTCCTATGCGTATTGTGTTAAATAATAATTTTCCTTTTTAGAAAATCCGCTTCTAAATGGGTCTGATTTATCGACAATTATCGGGGGAGGCCGAGGAGAGGCTGCGTTTGATGAATTTGGTGTTGCAAAATATCAGAATCGTCGCTCAATCAGCAGTGCAGGTAGATTTTGTAAAATTTGCTGATCAATATAGCCTTAATTATGCATTTCATTCATTTATTTTCTAGATCGAGCTCTGATTAATGCTTTCAAAGAGATTAGCGAAATGAGCGACAAAATTAGTCTACCAAAGTCAATTCAAGATCGAGCCAACAATCTCTTCAAGATGGTTCACGATGGAAAGAATTTGAAGGGGAGGTCCAATGATGCTATCGCCTCTGCTTGTCTCTACATTGCATGCCGGCAAGAGGGTGTTCCACGGACATTCAAAGAGATTTGTGCAGTCAGCAAGATCTCAAAAAAGGAAATTGGGCGATGTTTCAAATTAATTCTAAAAGCACTCGATACCTCCGTGGATTTGATAACGACTGGAGATTTTATGTCTCGTTTTTGCGCCAATCTACATCTTCCGAATTCTGTTCAACGTGCTGCTACTATTATTGCTCGACGGTAAGAGATATATTTTAGCTTACCTGTAAAGTAATACTCTTTTATTGATCGTATTCATGAATAATATTATTATTCAGGGCTGTGGAAATGGATATAGTTCCTGGTAAGTTTTTTAGTTTTTACCGCATTTTTAGATATATAGGCTATTAATGATTTTTTTATCTAGGCCGTTCACCAATCTCAGTAGCTGGTGAGTTCCCCCTTAAAAAGAAACCAATTTAAAATTTAAAATCAATTTCTAACTGATTTATTGCGTACATTTCAGCTGCTGCTATTTATATGGCTTCTCAGGTCTTTTAGAAATACATTTTTAATTAAAGTTTCTTTTGTACTGGGCATTTTTTGCTAACAATGAACAATAATTTAAACTATAGGCTTCCGAAATTAAACGATCCCAGAAAGAGATTGGTGACATTGCAGGGGTAGCAGATGTCACAATTCGACAGTCATACAAGCTTATGTACCCGCGTGCTGAAGAGCTCTTCCCTGAAGATTTTACCTTCCATACTCACTATAGATCAACTCCCCCTCGCCTAAAGACAGCAATTCTACTCCTACCTACTACATATTATGTATCTATAATTATGTATTCAATGTGTACAATATTTATATATAAGCCCAGTAAAATGGCTAATCAATATTTTGTAAAGGAAAAAAATCTACATCTACGAGTTAAACAAATAGGTATGGCTATTTCTCAAACAGTAATTAATTAATAAGCTTGAAAAAGAAAAGAAAAAAGTATCTCTATTTCCCCCTTTATAATAATATCCTTTATTATTACACACACATACACAAATATATATTTTTAATGAAATTGTAAATGTTAACTTTTAGCGTTTTTATCATCTCTCCCTTTCCTCCACTTCTCTTAATTATTATTTTTCATTTTATATTCATATATCTATGCAAAATGTACTCTCATAAATTTATATCGTAAAATATCATCACATTATGTTTACATATTATTTAAGTAAATTATGTAAATTACCAAATGTCTACAAATCACACTTGTTAAAATACAAATATTATCTACAAAAAAAAAAGAATCTATGAAATAAAAAATGTATGCTGATCTTTGCGAGTGAATTTTAAATATGTTCCAATGTAAATCGTGATCCTTAAATAGAGAGTTTTATTATAGTTAGTTATTTAAAGAATTTAAGATAGCAATTAAGCAAGCACTAGGTATTTGGATTAATAGACTAATTTAGCCAATAGACTTGTCTATGAGTAGGTTTAAAGTTTAAACATAAATTGTAAGTAGAAATTCTATAATTTATCCTTAGTCAAGAACTGTAAAGCTTTGAAAAGTCTTTGACTCATACTGCTGGTTATAGGGTCTATCCAAATCCAAGTTCTCTCTTGCATCATTATGATATATTAGATTGTAAGGTCTCTCCAGAGGGACTGTCACTTGTCCAAATGCTTCCGGTTCAGCGCTCCAAAGTAGAGTCCTTTGTCTCCTTTAAAATTGAATAAGAGATACAGTAAACTTTAAAATACTTTGTATTAGTAGAAGTACGATCTACCTCAGAAAAGGTGTCACATCATCTACAGATACAATCATCTCATCAATAAATTTCTCCACAATCTCTCTCTTGAGATGTAAGACTAGGCAATTCCGGTCCAATTGTACCCCTGATGTGGGATCAACGGCAGGAACCCAATTGAATGTTACTAGAGGTCGGATGGCATCTTTTGTATTCGCTGCAACTTTTAATATTTCCTCAAATCTGGATTTAAAAAATTGATTAGAGAATATTAATACAAGTTCTAAATAAATGATTCATATACCCCCAACGAGTTACTGAGATTGCAAGAATAGATTGCTCGGGATCCGTGGCCCATTGGCCATGTTCAGCCATCGTGAGAAATGTTGGCGATAGAGTCCATATTACTTTCTCGAAGATATAATTCTTTCGGAATCCTTGATAAGTGACTGCAGTGATTCCAATAGTTTTTGGGCATTGTACATAAAGCACAACAGACTTTGTATTATATGTAGCGAGTAATTGGTTCCCAATTTCTGGGTATGTTTTGCGAGCTTGGCTTAGATAAGAGAGGGGATGAGGGAGATGCCAGTAAAACCTGGACATAAATATTATAATAATAGGATTAAATCTATTTCCACTCCAACTTTTAATATGCATTTTTCAGAATTAACAGACTTACCTGGACATTCTCCCGAAATTAAGGAGAGAGGTAATTCTTATTAATTTGAGTAAAATTGAGAGAACTTGGATCTTGCTTCGAAGGCTCTTGAAATTGGAATGAAACTCTCGATTCCCGAATTATTGTCCACTTCTGGAATCTGAAAGCATTTCTTTCTTTGGATTAGAAAGAATTAGACGTAATGCGAGTAATTCAATGTCATTTTAAGCATTTAGAGAAAGCCTTCGCCTTTAGATCTTATACATAAGCTTTGCTAGGTATTAAGCATTTAAATTTTAAAGGTAGTGCGAGTACGATGCATAAAGAACTTATAAGAATTGCATATATGTATATGTTTATTGGAGGCTAGATCATAAAGATATTTGACCAACAATTTTAATCAATAGTCCTCGGGCAATGCCACAATACCTGCCTTGAGATTTATAGATCTTTTTTCTAATCTGGGTCCATATAAAAAAGTAATCTGATTCTGGTTAACTCATGGTTACCTCTTCATATTCCAAATGCCAATCCAATTATGACTGATTTTTGTAAAAATTTTAAACTGCTGTCATTTTTTGAGAATGCTCAAGAATTCCTGTCCCTAACTTCAAAACATCCAAATTCCCCGTTATACTACGCCTCCGACGATGGAATCGTGTGAGGAGGCGGGTGAGCCAATTCATCAACATACTCACAAAACCCCCGTTGAGGGGAAACATGCGGAAAAAGAGAACCGCTGCCGGTATCCATATCCTCGATGTCAATGCTGCGAGACCTGTCCAGAGTTGTGTGAGGTTTATGAGGAGGTGGTGAAAGTTGAGAAGGCGGAGAAAGTCTCAGAGCCTGTTGAAGAATGCCCGCCACCAAAGGATCTTGAATGTGATCCAATTCCTGGTAAATATGTGTTATAAGATGTAACACAGATGCTAATTTAACTTTCACATCTCTAGAACCTACCCATCATCATCATCATCATCATGAGAAGCCCAAAGAGTGCCCTCCGCCAAAGGAACTTGAACCAGAATGCGATCCAATTCCAGGTAATTATCCGTATACAGGAAATATATTTTTACCAATTATACGAGTATACCTAATGTAGGTATACCTAATCTTTTTTATCTCTAGTACATACTTCTCATCATGAGGAGTGTCATCCACCAAAGGAAGATGAATGTGATCCAATTCCAGGTGATCATTCAAGAAATGTATAGTACTAATTATTAGATTTTTATCTCTAGCGCCTACTCATCATCATCATGAGAAGAAGGAAGAGTGCTCTCCACCAAAGGAGCTCGAATGCGATCCAATTCCGGGTAATTATATCCTAAAAGGACGAAGGAATGGGTTAACTTTTACATCTCTAGAGCACAATACCCCTCACCATCATGAGAAGGAGGAGGAATGTCCACCGAAGAAGGTTGAGCCTGAATGCGATCCAATTCCACGTAAGAAATTAGAGGGAAATACTCGTGTATGGAAAATGTCAATGCAATGCATTAATTTTATTAATAAATCTTCAGAGCATCACCATGCTCAAATTCACCACGAGGAGCTCGAGTGTGAAACTGCCCCCTTTTTACCGGTTCATGAGGAAAAGATTATGTGTTGCGAAATGGTCATGGTTTGTACCGAAGTGGAGGTCTGCACAGAGGAAGAGGTCCCTAAAATTGAACATCATGTGGAGGAACCCGAGTGCGAACCATCTCCAGTTCCCCCACCAAAGGAGGAACAGTGTGAGATTGCAGTAAGGAATTTTAAGATTTTTTTGGGAGCACAAATTAATTTTTTTATATCTGTAAAAAAAGCCACCACCAATTGAAGAGTGTGAAATTCCTCCCCCAATGAAGGAAGAGGAATGTGAGCCCAAACCAGTCCATCATAAAGAGAAAGTGCATGTTGAGGTATGATCATTATAAATTAGATGCTACTAATATGTACTTTGGATTAGTACTATTAGTATTACGGATATTTACGCCTTTGAAGTTTAAACTATCGACAGAGATTATATTGTTTTTTTATATAGGAGGAGTTGATCTGCTGTGAAATCGTAGAGTGTCCCTGTCCAGAAGAAGAACCTCCAATTGTTGAATGCCAAGTTGAGGAGCACCGACCCATTGAGCACCACATTCACCATGAGCCTGAATGCGAAGTTGAGGAGCACCGACCGATTGTTCACGAGCACCATGAGCCTGATTGCCAACCCGAGTCTGTTCATCATCATCCTCGGGAACACGTCTCACATTCACCAAAGGAGGAAGAGGTTTGTGGGCCAGTCCATTCTGAGCATCATCCTCACCACCATGAGCACCCACCACTTGAGTACGAATCCTTCAAAATCCCGGAAACTCTCAAGATTGACACTACCAAGCTTGCTCATCTTCATATGCCTACTTTTATGGAGAATGCCTGCAAATGTGAATCAATTTGTTGTGAGCCCCTTCACGTTGAAGATGAGGAGGAGCCTTGGTCTGTACCTCGTCTCGAATGGATACCAATTCCCCCTCCCTGCGAAGAATGCGAACCTCCAGTTGATCATCATCAGACTCACCATGAACCCGTGCCTTGTCCTCCTGAACCTAAATGTGTTCCTCATTTGGAAGCATGTGACTTACCTCCGAATATGGATGTCGTATGCCATTTTGAGGTCATCCATGAATGTATCGATGAAGGTGCACCATTGCATTCCCATTCTGAGGAGGAACAAACAGTTGAGCCGGAAATCACCATGATGGAAGATGGAAATCTTCTCTGGAGAGCCGAGGAAGTCAAGGAGGACGTTCAAGGATACAAATCTATTTACAAGTATGAATGCGTGTTTTCCGAAAAGCCTCCAACGGAAGTTCACCACCATCACGAACAATCACCTTCAAAGGAACCGGAAGAATGTGAGCCTCACAAGCATCATGAAGCCACTCACTCCCACAAGGAATCGGAAGTGGAATGCGAGGCTCCGAAGATGCACCATCACCAGCCTGTGGAAGAATGTTTGATTCCTCCTCCTCCTCCAAAGAAAATAGAAGAGGAATGTGAAACTCCCAAGCACCATGAACCAACCCACTCCCACAAGGAACCGGAAATCAAATGCGAGGCTCCGAAGATGCACCATCACCAGCCTGTGGAAGAATGTTTGATTCCTCCTCCTCCTCCAAAGAAAATAGAAGAGGAATGTGAGACCCCCAAGCACCATCAACCCACTCACTTTCACAAGGAACCGGAAGTGGAGTGCGAGTGTGAGCAACCGAAAGTTCACATTCATTCTAAGCCTGTGGAAGAATGCGAAACTCATGTCATCCCTCCCAAGGTAGAAGAGTGCGACCTTCCACCCCCAATTTCTCACCATCATGTGCCATCACCTGAGGTCAAAGAAGAGTGTGAAATTTCTCAGCCTTCGCATCATCATCACGAAGCAAAATCACCACCTCCTACTCACCACCAAGAGGAATGCGAAACCCCAAAGCATCATGAAATTCCAAAGGAAATTGAAGTAGAATGCGAGGCTACGAAAGTACATCATCATCAACCAGTGGAAGAATGCGTCACCCCTGTACCTCCTCCAAAGGAGATTGAAGAGGAATGCCAGCCTCACACGCACCATGAACTCGCTCACTCCCATAAGGAACCAGAAGTGGAATGTGAGACACCTCCCCCTCCACCGACACAAGAAGAATGTTTAACTTCACCTCCAAAAGAGCCTGAGCCATCTCCCCCGAAGTTATGTGAGGAGGAACTCCTTCCAGCAAAAGCGGAGCATAAAATTAAGACTCTGAAAGAGGCAGCAAAGGAGGTCAAACATCACGAGGTTATTTACAATCGAAAGCCTCCACAGGACTATTGTCCTCACCCTCCTCCAGTCGAAGAGGTTGTTGAAGTTCTCAAGAGTCAAATCATCACTCACAAAGTCTACCCTTGCCCAGAACAACCCCCACCTCCTTCGGAGCCAATACCAGCATTTAAACCTCCTCCGGAAGAAAAGGTCATCTGTGATCTTCCAAAGGTCCACAAAAAGGAGCCAACATACCAACCACATCCTCCTCCACCGATGGAAAAGCCCAATCACAAAGATCACCAGCATTCCCCAAAGGAAATTTGCGCTCCAGAGATCTCTGTTCCAAAATTCGAGCCCCCACCGGAAATCGAAATCAAATGTGAGGTTCCAGAAATCCACCACAAAGAAGGTTATCAGCCT
>JAAZTK010002311.1:0-11511 GCA_036507255.1 Megalothorax incertus
TATAACGGAAGTTGAGCGATTTTCCTTTCATTACCAAAGCTGGAAATGCAGTCAAATATCGTACTTATCCTTAATATGGATTCATTGACCTCTCAACCTATTCTACTAATCCTAAGCATCATATAATGTAGTAGTACCCTACCTACTACCACGATAGGTGCACTCTTTTTGGTATTTATACGGATATTCGTGCAAACTAGAGACTTTTTCCAAAGAGAAGGTATGCATTAAATATTAAGAGATTTTTTTGGGGTTATAACTTTAGGCATGCTCTCAACGTTCTCATAATAGTAAAATGGCCATCAATTCAAATGACGAAAATGGTGACTCATTCTAAACTAGGGATATTTTTGCCATGAATATTTTTACCTACTCTGCTACATGTTCTCTCATAGTATAAATTATTAGGTACCTGTAACTATTCCTAAATTATATTTATAATATACAATATTAAATATGTAGATATAATATAGGGACCAGTATTGTATCGTACTAGTTATGTACATACCTATGTAGTATACCATTAAGATTGAAACAATCATTTATTATATAGAGGTTTAAAGGTTTAAATCTTAAAATAGCATGACAAAATTGCACAATCTTAAATAGGTAGGTTTACATTGAAATAAATAATAATGCACATCTTGACTAGTATTCAACTTTTAGGATTAGTTAAAGTATCGATATTGGGAAGGACAGTTTGGCATTGAAATTCTATTCATTTTTAATCGCATTTCAAATGTTTGCCAACATTTATTTTATTCATGGAATATATAATCAATTAAATTCCGACCAAAGGAAGATATTTGCAAATATTCAGGCCTAATAATGGTCAATTTAGAAAGCGAAGTTAGCAGGACCGGTATAATCTTTTATAAAATATGGAATTAATGGGTTAATAAACATTTAATGGGAAACTATCATTATAAACTTTTTAATGTTGTTCAAAACTTTAAATGAGGGTTTCCCATGCAAATGTACTGTATTGTATATGTATACGGTAAAAGTAGATAATTTAGATCGGTAAAGAGCAATAGAATTCAATCAATAATATTGATATTAAAGAAAGTTTCAGCTTTGCAATTATAAAAAGAGAGGATCAAAGAAGTCGTACACATTTTAATAGGCCGAAACTGTAATAAATCCTCTATCTGCTACATGCATTCATGCGATAAAATGCAATAAATCATTAAATTAAGGTTCATATCTAATAGCCGGTTTCTCCCTCCTAGGTATACTTTATGTACTATATTATAATATTGGCTCATTAGAGAAGTGGGTAGTTACTGCTCGAGTTGCAAAAACTGTATTGAATTCTTCCGAGAGTGAGGAACAAATACCTGCGTTTTTAAATAAAAAATGATCAGCAGCAGATCTTTAACATCTTGTAGTCCTCAGATGATTATCAAGAAAGCCATGAAAAAAGGGATTTCTCCTACTCAAAGTCCTTCCAGCCCATTAAAGTCAAATGAGGATCTAGTATGCATTAAGGGCACATACGGATATGTATGTACTACATACTATGTAGTATTATAGATCGTATTAGTATATTATATTGTACAGAACCATATGTCCCAGAGTATTTGTACTGATTATCTGATTGTCATGTCCTATGCCAGGGAAGATGAAGAAAGTGGTTCACCTAAAAAGGCAATAAATACTCTTGGGATTAGTGGACATGCTTTACTAATGCAAATTCATCCATTAATTGTCCAACGTCGCGTTGGGAGAAGGCATGTGCTTCTTTTCTCGGCTTTTGATTCTTATTTACTTTCGATTCTTATTTATTCCTTCTTTTTAATGGTCAAATATTTTTTATTATTTTACTATCGGCTTATCCTATAATACTAATGATTTCCTACAGCTGTATAAAATAAAGCTACTCGTCGATTTGACATCAAACGATCCCCAGTTCACTGCCTATTGATATGTTTATTATTATTATTGTTATTAGAAGAAAGTTCACTTATTATTAGTGTATACCTAATACAATTCTCTACATACAATATTTACTACCGCATTTTATCGTTATTGAAGTAGCTGTCACTTTGTTGAATAAATAATTGGAATTTTAAATATACTCCATCGAAGATCCAAATTACACCGATCATTTCGCTCTCGCATTTTCCTTTACCCATTTAGCCTATCTTAATAATAATCTATTTTTCCGAGAATCAGCTTCTTCTTAACTCTATGAATTATTAAATTGCATGATCAAATGACATTCTTCTGTTTAAATATCAATTCAATAAAGTATGTATGATTTGAGTCTTTTGAAATGCAAACAGTTGCCAATTCTTGAAAGGGATACAGTTATGATATGAGTTAAATATTAGCGAGTTGCATTAACTTTTAACTTTTATGGATTAGAAATTTAGCCAGAAGGAAAAGGCATTTTGTACATAGCTTAATTTGCGTCTCTCAATGATAATATTTATGACATGCGGATATATTGCAATTTTAAGATATGGATCGTATCCCAATATTATATTGTACTACACCTACAGATTAAAAATCTTTACCTGTGCCTAGTTTTCAATAGTATGGATATAAAGTTACTATTATATATCATGGGCATATGAATATCAATGTTTTGATGGCTTGAATTTTAATAATAAAGACTAATATTAGTAAACATTTTGTTCTTAAAAGCTTACCTCTAGCCTTTGAGTATACTCCTCAGTGATGAGTTCATTTTGCCGGCTAAGTTCTTCATTTTTGTCGAGCAAGGTCTTTCCAAGCTCTGCTGCAAGCATGAGGTCCTTCTCTTTCTGCCTCAATCTGAATAAAAAAAGTCCATATAAATCATATAAGAATCTCTTAAATCATTCAGATTTTAACGAAGCATTTCACCCTAGTCTCGATTAAATTCACTTTCAAGCGATAATTTAAAATTTCATTGCAAACCTCTCGTGGATGTCTTCTTCTTCCGGTCGGTCGGCCATCGCCATTACGTATTCCTCCAGCCTTTTCATAGCCGTGACCATTTCTCATTTATACCGAAGCACATGTGAAACCTCCAACTGCTTCTCAGCAGGACTGTAAAAGTAAAAGAAAGACCCTTTTAAACCACTCTTTGCTCTCCTCCTTCTCGGCAGACTTATTAAGTCACTTCCGTTTCCGGCCTTGTCCAAAACAATCAAGTAGACTTAAGTATATCAGAGTAGGACGAAGGGGGAATATGGGAAGGATGAGCAAAAGGTACACCTACTTATACTGATAATATTAGTAGTAATAGTTTACCCAAGGGCACTCTGCACCTTCTCCAACTCCCAATTCAAGCACTTGGGATTAGAGTTATTCTATGTATTGTAGTAGTATAAATATACTATTTGGGGGAATGAGCTCAAGTAGATTAGACTGTTGTAGTGTATGAACAAAATTGAGATCGAAGCACTTTTTCTACAATTCAAATGGAATTTAGAAAAAGAGAGCGGAAGCCGGAGAGATGTTTTATTCTATTTGAATTGGCTTGAAAATAGTCTAAAATTCTGAAACGGGATTTTCAACTCTTTGTTGCCCGTGAATGAATGGGATGAAACAATGGGAAGAAAGAGAAAAGTTCACTCTCATTGTTGCACTTGGGATAATTGCCCTTATGTGTATTGTTGCAGATTGGGGATTTGCGGAGCAGCTTTCTGAAACACTTGCTTAAGCTCCCGGTCACTCAGGAAAAGATGCCTTTGCCCTTCCACATCTTCGATTCTAAGCTTCCTCTCCTTTTAAGTTGTTGCTTGTTTATATATTCGAGCCTTTGAACTGTGTGTGGAGTAGAAGAAAAGTATGATGGACAACCAAGTGGTTAACAAGCTCAACTCACTTCCCAGTTCTCAGTTGTCAGACTAAAATGAAGAGTGCAAGAGAAATGCGGATATTTTCCCGAGAAGTTGAAGCACGAGGAGAAGCTAGGTACATACGAGTGTATGCCTAGGAATGGCACTAACCATTGACACTGTTGATTTGAGGTTTGAACCTCCTTGATGCATGTACCTTAAGTAATTCCCCCTAAGCAGGGTTAAAAAAAATAAAAGAAAGAGATCAAATACAAAGTACTACTATCGCATTAGTGCTCGGAGATAATTCGGATTGAATATGGCAATTATCCATAAACCACAGCTAGGACCCAGCTAGGATCCAGGTTTTGAAATTTCATTTTAAAGCACACTTTATGGGCATTTTAAAAATAATAATATCTGTAAATGGGGTGTGAAAAGATTTTTAGAATTGTTTATTAAAGTCCTAGAGTTGTGAAATGAATGTTTTGTTTTTGCTTAGAATGATCTCTGCTTCTGATGAAAGCATATGTTTATGGATTTTTAATGTGACCCACTGAACAGATTTCACTGCCGTGTCCGACCCAAAAGACATTTGCTGACTCATGAGTTATTTTAAACGTTCGGATTCCCAATTGGAATATTATATGGCTCATTGTGCAGCTCTGTGCAGTAATTGTCCATTGTTGAGGAGAGTGATGAATATGATATTCCGAGGTTCATGCAAATTATATCAGTATCTCTGATGGATATCGTAAACGAGCCGATAAATATGGATACGAGTGCAGTGATGGAAAATCCATTTACATATAGCTTATCTAACGATTAGCTAGACATTTTGGAGATCTCTAAACTAAATTTATGATGGGGGTGGATAGGGCATGTTCGGTTTAATTGAAGTTTAATGTATTGGAGATTTGGCGCACACCTTTTTCAAGTTGATATTCTGAGGCAATCCATTTATGAAAATGAGCTCCCACACAGAAATGAGATATTTTAACCAAGAAGGTCAAAACATTCCTATAATATTAATAATATGTTGTGGTAGCATAAGGAATAGCTGTTAAGACTTTGAATTAATAGGGGAATGACAGTTGATATTTTGAGATGTGAATTGTATTCGGGACATTTGAGATTACGTATACCTTGATATACTTACTTACTAGAACTCTTACTTGTTCATCTGATATAAGGCTACATCAGGATAAGGCAGCTTCTTAAATTTAATCATGGAATACTGATATGGTGGTCGGTTGGACAAGTTTTGGCTTTGGGGTCAATTAAGAGTCGACAATGGGCGTACGTGCATATTCCTTTCAAAGGATCAAGTTTACTTGAGATGAACTGCAAGTTCTATTAAACTTGCATTTTACTTGTTCACAAGACAGAGAAGACAATAGTCTGAGCAGGAGAAGATTTTTCAATACTCTTTTACACATTGATAGAGGAGTTAAGGAACACGAACAAAGAGGAATATGAGAATAAATCCTCAAAGTGTCGTGGACAAGTCGAATGCGAAAGAATCCTTACCTTTAAGAATGAGTTTCCTGAATGTCTTTCCTTTCCTCTTTGGTTAAAACAAAATGTAATTGGTCTCAAAAGGAATTTCAGTTTCAGTTGAACTCTTTTCGGGTAAAAAATAGACACTTGAGACTCGGATTATAAGAATCCCACACACTTGTATTAGTAGTTGTATACTTTTGAAGGAAGAATTTAACCTTAGGATTAGTACCTACTCATTGGGAGATTTATACGAATGTGAATACACTCATTAAAGAGGATTTACACACCGTTTATTATAATAGAGCGAAGGCGAGTTTAAAGTCAATATCCGTGAGGTTGAACAGTAATTTTAAGGCTTTGTTCTCAATTCGCGAGGTTTTTATTAAGCCGGAATCTCCGCTCTCTAGCTGAAACAATAAAATACTGTAAAAATCATGCAAACGAACTCGGAAAACGCTGTATTCGGGTTCAAAACTTAAAATGCACACGAATTTCACTTTAAAGAGTAATTTAAGATTTCTGAATCTCAGAAGATCAAACTAACACACCGCAAAATTTACAATCTACTCGGTGCCCATTACGCAAACAATAAAGAATTGGTATGCCCAAGGAGTTAGAGTTCAATCCAATAATAAAGGTGATATTATTGATCGGAAGGAGCACTAGAGAGTAGTCGAGGGCCAAATTTCAAACGCAAATTGTAACTCTGTCAAACTGTTTATAATTCATACACTTTGGGGTTGTACTACTAGTAGTACGATACGTAATATATGTATATAGAGTTAGTAAGGCCTTTTTCTTTTTCCAATACCTTTTACTTCCACTGTCAATAGATTTTGATCGATGGAGAAACCTCCATAAAGGACCAAGGTTGAATTATATAAAAGTATCGTAAGTAAGCAAACAAATTAATTGCTCCTGTGTTCCCCCAACAAATACAGTCTGTTTATTCAATGTAAAGAGAATTTGTGGGAGTCAAACTGCAAAAACTGTACACAAACTACACTTGATCCCTATTAGTACGATACTTTTGTTTTACAATAGGTAGTATTACGATAAATGTAGGTACCCATTGGGAAAAATGATTGCAGAGCTGAGATAATTATTAATCACTTTTAATTGATTCAGTTTCGGCATACGTAATCACAAAGAGGTATATACAGGGAGTAGAAACCTACTAGTATTGTATATGGGTACAAAGAGCTCACTCAATCCGAATTCGATGAGTAATTCACAAAATAATGATATAAAAGTGTTTGCTAAATGCAAATACGGTTCGAGTTAATGATGATGACAAATTATTGACAATTTTTAATCAATTGACTCTGTTTTGTTTATCTTGAAACCGAGTAGTCTGTTTGATATGTGGTGGGGAATATGATATTCTATTGGGATAACTTGTGCTTTTTAATTATCCAAATGGGAGGATTTTGGGGTTTTTGAGACTGAATGAGCCACTTTTGTTGGCTGTTGAGGGTACCAATATCACTGGGCAACTAAACTAATGAGCACAGACGGACTCTGTGCTATTGCAAGTTGAGCTCACCTGCCCATATATTAGACCCTAGCATACTGTGTAGTAAAGTAAAAGGTAGTACCCTAACTCAGGTGAGTCGAGAGTTGATTGAATCCAAATGCAATACCCCTGCTTAATAAAAACCCCCAACAAACCCCCAAGTTCCTCAACTGCACCAACTTGACTCACCCAAATGTCTGGCGGCTCATTTTTGATTTGTTTGTGTAATTTGAGAACTAGTGCAATTTTGGTTACACACAAAAAAATGTGTTAAGGATTTAAGAATTTGGGGGCGATTGAATTCAGGAAGATTTTTATTAGTACCTATAATCCTATGTAAAAAACCGAGCCTCATTTGCTCCATTTCTAATCAAATCCCATATATCATGCATTATATAACCCATAAATAGGTTATTGCGGTTTGCAATTAATATATGTCTAACAAAGAGCCTAGAAATTTACGATATTTTACGCATCAAAGTAGCACGTATACCTGTAAAATGTATCCTTTGATATTTTTGGTTATTTTCAAATAAAATTGGATTAGAAAATTAAATACGTAATAAAGATTTGAATAGAACATACGAGTATGTACCTAATACCTATACTTACCATATCTGTACTATGTATGTAGCATAATATTAATAATACACAATTCAAGGATTGCTGATATTTTTAAGCATCTCTCTGAATTTTAAAATTATAATATTTCATGAAAAATCTCAATTTTCCTTATATGTATGCCTATTTCCTATTTCCTTATATCCTCATATACAGATAGGTATTTTTTATCATTCTATCAGCTATCTAGCCAATCTAGTCCTATTTTTCAATACAAATGACTTGCACATTCGATTCTCAGATTTGCGTAGTTTGTATAGATCAAATTAAAAATAACTAAATGACTAAATTACAGATTTGAAAATATTAGTCTGTAATTGCATCATTATTTTATCTCGTGCAAAATGTTTAAATGAGACGTCTAGATTGTATAGAGAGTAGAAAATTACGGATATAAATAAATCTAATAGTAATATATTCCAAGAATGAAAAGAGAGTATACCCATATTATGCGGATAGCGGATATACCAGTAGTCATTTAATTCATTTCAGTGCTGTGCAGATTTAAAAGTTTTGATCAATTTTTACTATTTTTGGCACAGATATAAAAAAAAATTGCAAAAATTTAATATTATAATACATTTATTATTACATTTAAAAAAAGTTATTTCAAGGTTTTAAAATTTACCTAAAATCTAAATACAACAAATACAGATCGTTAAAATTTAAATGCTTCAAGAACGGTCTAGTCTAAAGATAAACTAAACTGCGCACTTTGCAAATGTGACTAGAAAAATCTATCTATTTTTCGCAATTCTCGTCACTTCTAAACTCTAATTTAGTTCTAAAGTTCTAATCTTATTCTGATCCTATTTCTCAGAAATTCATCAATTTACGCCACTTTTTTGCCTTGGTAAGTGTCTTTTTATGTCATTTTAATTGCGATTATGTAGTTTTGTTAATTTTTGTCATCCTCTGAAAATAGGGTTGAAAATCTCGACTTGTAAATCTCCAATTGGGATTTTTGAGGTTCTGGACAAAACCTTTTGGAAATCTCTCGCAAGGTCATCGTCAATTGAATTTCAACTATGCCACGACGAGGGCGATCCGCTGCTCCAGCGAGAATGGCTCAACCGCGCCCAGCAGCTCGTCCTGCACCTCCTCCTCCCAGGTAAATTATGATTTAAATAATAAATTAATTTGCAAAATTTTTCTCTAATTGAAAATGATGGTTGAATTGTTTTTTTTTAGGAGCAATGTACCTGCCCATGCACCACAGGCTCACCCTCCAGCTCCAATGATGGCTCAACAACCTCAAGGACCTGGGCTTATGGGTAACAATTTTAATACAATATCTTCCAAATCAATACTTGTCTATGGCCGGGTCTGAAAAATGAATTTACGAAATTTGTAAATGGCAGGTCAAATGGCGGCAACCGCGGGTGGAGTTGCAATTGGATCTACGATTGGCCATGTGGTTGGTCACGCTCTCACGGGTGGAGGCGGACAAGCTTCCGCCGCTGCTCCTGAGGTTGCACAACCTCAATATGCCCAGCAACCATCGTACCAGCCTCAGTACCAGCAACAGCAACAACCTGAACAGAGCTGCAGTTGGGAGCTAAAACAATTCATGAACTGCGCCCAGAATCAGAGTGATTTGACACTTTGTGCTGGTAAGATTCTCTTCCTTCCCTGCCGTGACTCGTCTTGAAATCAAATTAATATTATTTTTCTCAGGCTTCAATGAGGCTTTACGACAATGTCAACAGCTCAACAACCCAACTCCAAACAACATGTATAATTGAAAGTACTCTTCCAGTAGTCGAGCTAAATTGACATCAAAGGTTTGTATACGAATAACCAATTCATTTGAGCTTTTAACTTAAAAATCCTTGTGTCTTTTATTAATTTCCTCAGGCTCACAATCATCACATCTTCATTTTAAAAGTCAACCAATGTCCTCTATTAAAGCAGCATAAAAAAGTCTTATTTCTTGTACTATTTCAGTAGTAGAACTACTACAAATATCTGTAGTCATTTTCTCTCGAATTCTTATGTCAAAGCAAAATTGTAGTAAAGAAATTATGTGATTTTAGCCATCATTTTAAAAATTAATTGTAAATTGCAATTCTTGACTGGGTATGAAACTCTAAAAAAAATCATGTAAATAGGATAGTGTCATCGAAGTCAGAAATTTTCAAATGATTAAAGATTTGAGCAGCAATAAATTGTAGCAAACTGAAATTGAATTGAATTGCCTCAAGTTTCAACTTTTTTATTTATCTACTATTTACGAATTATGTTGTAGTAAAATTAGTGTAATTAATCCTAATAAAAGCCTACGATAGAATTGATCACTAATTAAAATTTTAATTCGATTTCACAAGTCGAATATCATATCATTGAGCCCCCTTGTTTCAACAATGGGATATGCACCAAAATACTGAAATACTAAAATAGACCGCGAAATCAGTTTTAAAACGATCCATCAAAAATTCTTTTTAAAAAGACCAAATTCTTTAATTAAGGCAATGTTGTCGGACAAAAATATCACGACCCGGAAGAAGAAGAAGAGGCACCCAACCCGGGACACTAGCCTGTTTGCATTTTGGGCTAAAGTGGAGAATATAAATACATTTGCAACCCTTTTAAAATCTATTCACTTTACAGACGTAAGTGGCCTTGCTATATTATTATGAACATTTTAATATTTTTTGATTATTAATTAATATCGTACTTTATTAAGCAGAAAGTGAATGTAATGGTCGTAAACCAAGGGATAAAGTTCACTGTGGAGGAAGGGAAAGCTGTTCAAGCATCGGTGTTCTTCCAAAGAACAATATTCGATGTAATTTTGTGGAGAATTTAATATTTTGAATTTTGACATGTTTATATATCTTTTAAAACTAATTAATTGTTTACAATTTAAGGAATTCCAACTGAAAAAGGATTTTGTCCGATTCAAGATCCCTTTGAAGGAAATGATGAATTGTCTCAAAGTATTCTTTGCCGAGAATAAGGTTGGGTCTGATAGTATTGGGGATATACCTCAAAATGCGAAAATGAACATAATGTACGAGGGACAAGGAGCACCATTCATCATTCTGTTAGTCATTTTTTTAATTGCTAAAAAGGGAAATATAAAATGTATAAATAATTTTTGTTACAGTCTTGAAGAAAGGGGAGCTGTGATTGACTTTCAAATCTCAACAGAGGAGACTGACGACCTTATGGAATTTAACGATATCGACACAAAGGGCAAGATTAACCTCAAGTCGGAGCCAATGCGGGAACTCTTTGGGGAAATTGATGCAAACTCTCCTGAATATGTAGACATGAAGCTCATATCAAAAGATCGACTCCAGCTCTCATGTCATGGGACTTGTGGTGCTATGAAGGTACAAGTATCCTTCCGTCATCATATCTCATTAATTTTAAATCAATTTAACATATTTCTTAATTCTTAAATACAGATTATTATCCCAGAAAATTCTGATATTGTCGAAGGGATCAATTGCGAATTTGACTGCGTTTTCTCGTACAAATTCTCCATGCTGAAGCATATGTTTAAAGCCCTCCAATACAGTCAAAAGTTTGAACTCAAATTCTCAATCGAAGGGATCCTATCCTTCAATTTCATAATGGCGAGTAAAAGTAACTCTTGCATCGAATTTATCGTAAGGAACCTTCATAACACCTTCATTATGATAAAGATAACCAGATTTCTTCTCTTTTAACACTTTAGTGTCTTCCAATGGTGCATGATGAAACTAGTGATTCTCTACTCCAGGACTGAATTCATCTTTTTTTGTCCCAAGTGAACTAAAAGCCCAAAGGATAAGTCGTCTCTGAAGCTCTATATTTTTTTAATACGAGTATTATCTATATTTATTACTCTCAACTATTTTTAAGATTTCTTTTTTGTCAATTTCTACCAAAATTTTTTTCAAACATTGGGAGAGGAACCCATTTAAAATACTCTACGGCTCAGTAGTAGTACAATATAATTAGAATTAGGTATGTATATTAGACAATTAGTACATACAATCATTTTTAGCCCGTTCTCTTATTTTAAGATAAGAACGGGGTATAGTGTTTGGAATGTCTGTCCGTCCGTCCGTCCGTCTGTCTGTCCGAACGATATCTCTCGAACGCCTG
>JAAZTK010002312.1:0-11510 GCA_036507255.1 Megalothorax incertus
GTGTATTGTATGCAATATATTAGAAATACAAATAATATTATAACAAAAGATGGGTCGAGGGAAAAAATCTTATTAACTTCCAGATTGGATATTTTATAAGATTTCCTCCCGATTGTTCGCGAGACAGCTTTGATTAGATAAAATAATGCTTCTTTCGCCAAATGGATTAAATCTCATATAAGATCGACTTGTTTTTATTAGATATTGGAATTTATATATCTCATAAGAAATTTTCCAAGTGCAAATTGCACAAAAATTGCTTGTCTAAGCGTCTTTTCTTAATTAAAACTGTCTCGAAATATTGAACTTTTAATTTATGACCAGAATTGTAGATACCAAGTAATACCTCAACATGTAGAGGATTTCTCCATCGGGATTTATTCGCACAAGAACATTGGGGACTGTAACAAACTGGAAATCCGCTTCTTTAGCATTGGGGAAATACACCTCGGGCTTCCAGATGGCTTTAACAAGGTTGGGGTCGTTCAGGTCAAGGGGTTGAGTGAGATTCTCATGTTTAAGGCGGTCATCCGTCCATTTTTGACGCAGGTAGAGATCCGCTTTGTAATCCTATACAAACACAATAGATCATTTATACTATAATAGTAGTAGTACTAGTAGATACCTAATATACAGATTATATGAAATTATGAATGTAGATATATTGGAGTGGGTGGAAGAGGTATACACTACTACGTGCCCTATCGGAGTTTGCCTTTTTTATCAAAGGCCACTCTTCCGTCCAGATACTAGAGTATATTAAGGCTTGGATGGACACTTCATTCGTAAATCGGATTAAACCTAGCAAATCAATAGCTATTTGCCAAGGTGGCTAGAATCTACCTTTAATTCCTATTCATCCGTATATATTAGTCATTCAACTATAGATCAATCTGAATTTCTGAAAGCATTCCGAAATTCCACTCGAAACATAAGAACCTCAAAGACATATCCTTTGAAATGGTCTTGAAATCTACTTGATAACTTGTTCAAGTCGACCGCAATTTCATTAATGAAATTATATTCTATTTGAATAGGGATCTGAGACTCCGAGTAGGTACTAGAGATGAAATTCGATCAAAATCCGGCTTCAAATCAAATTATGATTTGTAGATAATACTTTAGGGGGACTTGTAATACTTAATTGATGAGTTGAGGTCCAGAGGATGAGAGATTGATCTACCCCACTTGAAAATACATTAGATTAGAATCTATCCTGAGGACTAGACCTTCCGCATATTAATTAATATGCCCTTTGCGGGTACCCTAAATTTTATCCTGCTCCCATTACCCTTAAAGAGTTGGCTATAAAGCCACTTGAAAGCAACCTTCATTTGTACGGTGAAAGTTTAGCTTTCTCCCAAAGCTGTTTACTTATGTATATTGTACCTAGAGATCCATTGTAGTATACCTAGCTATTACAATGTAATGTGAATGAGGCTTCAGTCTAGCCCGAAGCGAACACTTTCTCCGTTTATTATCTCAAGGGAGGGATCTCAATTAATTAATTATCTCTGTATATTTAAGCTCCGAACCGCAGTGAGGTATATAAAGGCAGCTCAGGCCTCTACTACATTAAGAGATAGTGCCCTCAAGACAGCCATAATTTGAGACCTGCTCCGAATATTACTCCGAGGACAAAAAAAGCTGCAAGGTCCCATTGTCCCATGCAGTTTGAATAGTCTGGAAAGATAGAATAGACTAGAGGAATGCATTTGGTCGTATTGTTAAGTGGAGGAAATCAAAGGAACTCTTATCTGGAATTGTATCTCGAAGAGCATACGGGGAATTGAAACGGGGAAAGTTTGATTCTCAAAATTAGTTTGAAAGTCAAAGTACAATATACCGATATCTCTCGTGCCTAGGTATATACGCCTATTTTAACTTCTGATTGCATTCATTGGAATGGATTAAACAATTAAATAAACTTTATCTTCGTATAAGGTAGACTAAGCTAGACGTGTGCAACTGTCCTTGAAAAATGGGAGCTAAAAAAAGCCCAAAAACTTTGAAATCTCGGATCTAAATGAGACAAAAGTTTGGGCATAAATTGCAAAACTCTTTCAAAATGATATATGATTTTTTTGTCTAGGAAAAAAGCAAGTGTTTTTTTTTAAAATAATTGTATCGCTCCTACCGATAGATACTTTTGGCCCATAAATCAAAATTGGCTGGGTAAAAAGGGCGATGATTTATTGCTGAAAAAAATATGGCTTTTTTGTATTATCTTACCATTGTTAGAGGATCTATTGAGGTTAAGGAGCGAACAAATATCTCGCAGAGGACATAAGTCGGCATTTTAGAATCTAAACAAAATATTTTATTAGAAATTTAGCGTGATATTTAATTGAGTTTTAATATATTTACTTAAATGATTGGTAGGGGTTGCTCTACGGTCGTAATGATTACGCAAAAGGTGGTCCAGAATGGCAAGATCTCGCATCCTTACTCCGTCTCTGAAATAAAGTAAATATTACATTTATAATACGAGTATATAGAGATTTTGATCGACTTTGAGAATTTAATGTGACAGTTGGATGAGGATTTGAAGGCGGAGGATAATTGATTAATGGATAAAATTGAGTCAGATGCAAAATTCAGCTTCAGAGAATTATTTTTGCGTCTCTTTGAAGCAGTTTCCTATCATGCTTAATGCAAACTCGATCCGGCCCTTCAAATTCTTCGAGTTCCAGCTCGGAGCCTAATCTGGCTATCTCGAATTTGTCAAAATGTTCGGTATATTTTTAAGGGCTTGGAAATTGAATGTGCAAAACTTTTTGAGAATTGCAGAGCTAGTTAATTGCTGGATTTCTTGCCAGATCCTCGGAATTCCAAGTTGGGATTCCAACTCTGCCGCTCCGCGATTTAAACAAATTGAAATAATTGTTCTAAAACTGATTTTGTTCTTCCTTTGTTAATTGGGCCCCTACTTTTGGATTGACGTTTTTCCCAAAAACTCTGCCTATTTTCTCGGAAAGTATTACCTATAGATCTGTAGTACCTACCTATGTACCTACATACTCTAGGATTGGATTCCCATATATGTAATGTTCAGATGGACTATAGGATTACAGTTTTCTGCATACTTGAAAGTAGTACTTGTACGATATTTAGGTATGAATTCTATTGTACAATACAACCAAGTACCAATACAATACTTTGTACTTCGGATTAATGGAAATTATCAGTACCTATACTGATAGTACATACTACATACATAGTACTATTACCATATACGGATTTATGAATAAATGGAAAAAGTTTGAAACTTTTGCATCAGATTTTTCATGAAATGACCACCCACGTATTGTATTCTATTTGTACTAATACTATAATGAACTGCCTATTGAGATAGTTATAATAAGATTCATGATCAAAAGAAGTTGTTTGTTTGAAGCTTCTGTAGCCTGTCCCCTCCCCTCAGAATGACATGAATATTATAATGAATTGAAAGTGACTTTTGATGGGCGCTCGACTATTTATTTAACGAGATTTTTGCTTGGCAGAAATAATATTCCTGCCAACTCTTTTGATATATTATATCAAAAGTTCTAGAATAGGATACATTTAATAATATAACGTTATAAATAAGTGCAAGTGCATTGATCTTTCCAAATTACATTCTTATTGGTTGTATATGTATCCGTAGTCCGATATTATTTATATGTACTTGGAATACATATATACTACTACATACATATACATATCCGTATATTCGATGCTCATATTGTAATTAATGATGCTTATGATTATATTTAATGAAAGTAAATATTTTTTCACTCATCCTCACTCTCAGGATAATTGCCTTCCCCTCAAGGGCCACTTGAAGGTATCTTCCACATCAAGCAGCAAATATTGAGTAAATATCGCACCGGATCAAAAATATATGCTTTGCAATTTTAATTAAAATTGAAAATATACCTAAATACTTGTAAAATGCCTACAAACGTCAAGGCATGTTGACACTGGTTCCAAAATTAAATCAAAATGCACACAAAACATCAAACATTTTTTAGGCCCTAATTTTGTAACTTTGTTCATAGAAACTGCAATTTATTTCCCCATAAAAGATTTATTGAATAATTTATCCATTTATTTAGATGTATCCAAATGATGTCATTGCCGTTAAATCAATTTAGACCGGAATGAGCACGAGTTTAACGCCTCCTCCGCAGAAGATCCGATGAGGGTTGTCCCATCTCATGTCCTCCAAATCATTTTCATCGTAAGATTCCATTTAATTTTAATTCGACAAATTAAATCTAATCATTTTAAAGGTATTTGGAATACTTGTCATCATCGTAGCGGCAGTTTACGGGGAAGCTCTCATATCCACGCTCAAAACTATTGATGCGGAGGAGAATCCACCTGAAGAGAAGGAGGAGGAATCAGAGCCAGCAGGTCCACCACCAACCCCCAAGGAACCTCCAAAAGCCACAGGAGCTCCTACCACACCTTCAGGAAGGCGTTCTTTGGATCTCCGGACTGACCCTCGAACTCAACTTCGAATTGACCGCGAGAGGGAAGCTAAAAAAGCTAGGAAAGACAAGGAGAATCGGGCTAATATCAATTTGGCTGCAATTGGGATAGCTATTTTTGGGTCTGTCGTTGAAATCCTCGTTTGCTCACTCTTTATGTGCAAAAAGGTGTTCCGTATGGCTTGGACAATCATAATTAGCCATGTTTTTATCGTAAGAAATTAAGATATTTCAAAGAAATTAATTAAAAATCCATTTCCGCAGGGTTTTGTCATTGCATTTGGCCTATCCATCGTCTTTTCCTTCAGGATAAATGTAATATTTCATTTTTAGCATGTAATTCTAACCGGAAATGATTATTTAAATAGACTGCAAAGGCTGTAGAAGAGTCTAGCACCGAGGAGGCTCTTGTAGAGGAGGCTAGGAGTGGTAGAAGGGATGGCGAAGAAGTTTCAACGCAATCAAATGGAAGACAGGAAGCATTTCTTGCGTTTTTGGCCCTGAATTTTGCACTAATCCCATTTGCAATTTATTATATTATGTGCTGTGATAAGAGCCGGGTTGTCATTACCGAGGGAGACCCTGAGGGAGCTCGTGGTAGACCCAGAAGACCTACCGCACCGAGGGCCGAGAAGGAATACACGCCGAAAAAGACGCAAACGCGTCCCACACCCGCTCGGCGTCGACCTCCACCATCCCCAGAATACGCAGAATATCAAGAATATCCTCCTCAACCACCTTACCATCCTCCTCCACCTCCTCAGAGGCGTAGACCACCCCCAGAGTACCCTGAATATCCTCCTCCGGCTCCTCAATATCAAGAATACCCTAGAAGACCTTCACATCGACCTACTTCAAGGCCGCCTGACCCTTATGATCCCGATGAAATGCCACCACCGTCGCCTCCACCGTCTGGGCGTGGTAGAGGTCGTGCTAGAGGACGTGGGAGGGGTCGTGGAAGAGGTAGGGGGAGGGGGAGAGGTCGAGGGAGAGGTAGAGGAAGAGGTAGAGGTCGTGGTAGGGGTCGTGGGCGAGCACACCCATATGAAATTGAAGAACCCCCGCATTATGCATATGATTATGAGTATTAATTATAGATTGTGGTATTGTTTATATTGGAATTTAGAGCTAAATCTGAATAAAATGCTTGAAAATGCTATACCTCATAGAAACAGCTCCTATATTACGCAAATAGCTGGATTTAATTATGCATATTTAATTAGAAAAGTGAGATTTCTTCGTGATTTGGCCCATTTGAACTAGATAGTAGAGCTTTTGAGGCTTCCACACCACCATCTACTGCCGTAAGGATGAAAATTACCGTATCAAGCATACTCCTGATGGTCCTGATGGTGAGATATATGGCGTTTGACTAATGCTTTAAGGATAAATTAGGCGATATGTGCAAGAGATGATTCAAAAGAACGTTTTAAAAAATTTAGGGATTGTCCGTGGTACTCCTCATCGTGTCAGCAATCTTCCTAGATGGAGTGGTAAAAACTCGAACCCCAAAAGAGTTATCCATAAGGGACACTTATACGACACGGCAGCCGATTGCAGAAATTAACAGCATTGACATCCATTTCAAGGAATACAACAGAGACTACCAAAGAGCTTTAAATGATGTGTACAAGGTGGAAGACATCAACCTTGCTTGCTGTGCTCTTGCCATCCTTGTCGCAATCGCTCAAGTGGTATTTTCAGCTCTTCTGCTTTTTAAGGTAGCTATTTTTGAGACTGAATTTTAAATTATTTTAATTGAACTTGTCATGATGTCATCGCAGATTCTGCCAAAATTATTCTGGGCGATCCCAGCGATCATTTGTTTCGTAAGTGGTTTGAAATAATTCAAAATATAATTTTAATTAAAAGGTATTTTTATACGATTATAGGCTCTACTTGTGCTTGTTTTTGGTCTGGCACTAACCTACGCAATGTGGATTTATGTAAGATTGATTGGTACTTTACAAAGCTAAGAATTAATATGCATATTTTTTTTGAAGAATCACAATCGAGAGGAAAAATGGTCCACGGGTAGACACGAGGTGATTCTTTGGGCAATATTATTTAGAGTTTGCTGAATGTTGAATATCTTTGAAATATATTTATTTTTTCAGGCATTTGTGGCGTTTGTCGGAATTAATGCTCTTTTCCTTCCACCCACCATCGTCTATGTCATGTTTGCTGATAAATCAAAATGACTTCGGTCAATTGCAAGCTATCGTAAAAATTATAGTTTCCAAATTACTAGTCATTAATACAATATATACAGTTAAATCTAATTTATATGTATGTATAAAGTAAATTCTCAATGTTTGAAATCCCCAAAATTCTCATGAAATGCAATAAATATAAATTGTAATTGCAGTTCGAATTGGAATTTATGCAGATCTGCCTCTGAATAAAATGCTTGAAAATATCTAGATTATATCATAGAAACAGGCTTATGCTACAAATAGTAATCCATTTAATTACACATATTTAGGAAAGTGAGATTTCTTCGTGATTCGACAATTAGAGCTAAATAGCAATTAAACTGAAGCTTTTGACGCTGATCCATATCGCCATCTACTGCCGTAAGAATGAATATCACCGTGTCTAGCGTACTCCTGATGATCCTGATGGTGAGATATATGGCATAATCTTAAATTAGGAGTCATATGAGAGATTTTAAGGAATGCAATGCTTTAAAAATGTGGATATGAAATAGGGATTCTCGGTGGTACTCCTCATCGTGTCAGCAATCTTCCTAGATGGCGTGGTAGAAACACTCGCAATCAAAAGCGAAACAACAAAGCGACCTCAATTATTGGGGGCACTAATTGTCAGCATAGACTTGGCATTCAAGGAATCCAGGAGCGAAAAATGGGCGGCTTATAAGGCCAATGACATCAACCTTGCTTGCTGCTCTCTCGTCATCCTCATCGCATTTGCCCAATTCATATTTTCAACACTTCTCCTTTTTAAGGTGCTATATTTAAATAAATAGCCAATATTTTGATTGAATTTTGAGAATCATTGATTTTGCATTTACAGATTCTGCCAAAATTGGTCTGGGGAATCGTAGAGGTCATGTGTTTTGTAAGGTTTTGCATAGGGGTGCATAATATGATTAAGATTATTAATCTTCCATAGGCTCTGCTGGTGATTGTTTTTGGCCTGGCCCTGGCATACGCAATGTGGATTTTTGTAAGGATTAATTTATTATAAGTATTTTTCAAAATTAAAATTAATTCATGATTAATTACTTTTAAAGGACTCCATTCCAAATCTTAGATGGTCCACGGGGAGACACGAGGTGATTAATTTATAATTCATATTTATAAAGCTGAATATTGCAATTAAATGAGCATAATTTAGGTTTATATTTGAAATATATTTAATTTCTCAGGCATTTGTGGCGTTTGTCGGATTAAATGCTCTTTTCCTCCCACCCACCATCGTCTATGTCATGTTTGCTGAATCTGATTCAAAGTGATCACTTTAAAGTCATCCCCTTAAACCTATCTTCGAGATAGAATAATTATTTACACCAATTTAATACTCATTAAATACGAGAATACCTATACCAATATCAAATAGTAATAAGCTAGTAATATATAATACGTACAATGTCAATATATTGTATTTGTAGACAGTGTACTCGATTCTTGAAATGTATGTTGGATTATTTTATATAAATATGGATTAGATCATAGAAACTGCTTATCTTTCAAATAAATACATACATTGGTAAATGATTGATCAATTTGAGCAAGATTAACGCTAAATTGGAGTCTGTACACGCTTCTAGATCGCCCTCTACTGCCGTAAGGATGAATATCACCGTGTCCAGCGTACTCCTGATGATCCTGATGGTGAGATATATGACATAATCTTAAATTAGGCGTCATATGCGAGATTTTGTGAGATTTTAAGGAATGCAATGCTTTAAAAATGTGGATATGAAATAGGTATTGTCGGTGTTACTCATCATCGTGTCAGCAATCTTTCTTGATGGGGTGATAAAAGTTCGACCCAAGGATATTAATTTGAAGGATGTGTTGGACAAAAATGGCACGACTCCCCCACCTCGAAGCATGGATCTTGTAATGCATAGCATAGATATAGAATTCCCGAAAGAGTCTGATAAAAAGTCCGAAAAAAATCCGCTTACAAAAGTAAATGACATCAACCTTGCTTGCTGTAGCCTATGTATTCTCGTCGCCCTCGTACAATTCATATCTTCGATTCTTCTCCTTTTTAAGGTACGCCAATTGGATCATTTTTATAATTTTTAACATTTAATTGCTTTTGAATCTTGTCCAGATTCTGCCAAAATTGTTTTGGGCAATCGCAGAGATCATTTGTACCGTAAGCCGAATATTGAAATAATTCAAAATTTGAATTTCAAAGTGTAATTATTAATTTTTGTGCTCATATAGGCTCTTTTGATGATTTCTTTTGGCCTGGCCCTAACCTATGCAATGTGGCTTGTCGTAAGTTTGATTGAGATCTTATTGAAAGCCTCGAGTAAATATTAATGAAATTAATTAATTGATTGATTTTTAAAGGGGATTAACCTTAAGCCTAAAGAAGGGGAAATTCGGGAATCAAAAATGTGGTCTAATGGGAGACATGAGGTAAGATCTATGCAATAAAATTGTATCGTAATATTAGTATAATTTATTTAACCTTGCAATTAGTACCTATATCGTAGTACTATCTGTATTGATTGATGTTATTTTTAATTAACGTGAATATATTTAATTCCTACAGGCATTTGTGGCGTTTGTCGCAATGAATGCCCTTTTCATCCCACCCACCATTGTCCATATCATGTTCGTTGATACTGCTTCCGCAAAGATCAGCCCAAACTATCGTAGCTAAAATAGGTATCTATAAATATGTTGAGCATAGTGCAAGCATAGTGTAATCAATTTATTAAAATATGTACCAAAAGTGTCATAAAACATGTCTAATTATCCATTGTAAAATCACTTTATGGCACTTGCCTTGTAGAATCATAAGTAAATCTTGATTTAATAAAAGTGTACTTGAAAAGCAATCGATTTGTTTTGATAAAATTTATTAATTTTGGACTCCTAAATAAGTAGCTTTCAAAAAGTTTTGATTTTAGAAATTTTTAAATGAAAAGTTCTAGGATTTCCAACAAAAGTGCATTTTTCTTTTATCACCCATTTGGCATTGAAATAGCCAATTCCGGACAGTTAATTTAAATTAGTTACATTCCTAGAGTCTATTTGTCTTTTAAAGATAAGTCAAGTTAATCCCACCGAGTAGATAAACTGGAGCCTCGAGAGTTCCATTTGAAATCCCCGAATAAATGGGAATTTTAGCCAATGTCAATTCCCATTTTGAAATCCACATTTCCCCCAAATAGGTACCCTTTTAAAGTTAAATTCATGTAGATTTTTCCATATTCCACTTCTTTAAATCCTTCCATTTGCGCCGAGGCTTTAAAATGATAGATTGGTGGTTCGACAGAATATCGAGTGTGGAAATCCGTACAAATTGTTCGTGGCGTTTCCTTTCGACAACTTCCTTAAGGCTTCCTTAAGGCTATGAATCAAAAAGTGGATCGAGAGTATAGCTAGCTTATGGCCATTTTGTTAAACCATTCATCCCTCGAATGAAAACACATGGGGTATGGCTCTAATGCACTTTCCCCGAAAGTAACTTTCACTCGAATCCTTTTTTCCTAAATCTGGTAAGATAGGGGATGCATCTTATCCCATAAAACACCCATGTCGACACTCTATACACTCTGAGGGATACCCTCCGAGTGAAATATAGAGTCACACCCCCAAAAAACCACAATAAAAACCGCAATAAAATTTGGGGAAAAATCGGGAAACATGAAACAAAACATGTGTTGTTTTTTGGAATTCTCCGCACACTTTGGGGTTACCTCCGCCTCCTCCGTCTCTTCCTCAACCACCTCCGCATCCTCCACCACCTCCTTTTCATCTTCAGGAAGAAGGGGGCGTAATAAGAAGAGGAAATGAAGCAGATCGGGAACAACATGGAGGTAATTTGAAAAAGGGTTTCGCTTCAAGGCGAAAAATACAATAGTAAATCAAACTGATTGGCCTTGACTTGAAAATGGAGCTGCAAATTCACTGATTAAACCTCCGAGTTCTATGCTATCGTGTGATCTCATGATATCCTAATAGTAGAATAGGACCCATTAAAATTGCATGTACAATAAACTCTCCCGAGACCTATTCTGAAGTAGTACTACGAGAGGACAAAGGATTCTTTAGATATGAATTTGGGGCATTGCAGCTCAAATAATTGCCATTGTCGCCCCTGCTGCTAATTATTAGCCTATAAAATAACGTCATTTTTGCGTCGAGAAATGCAATAAAAATTCGGGTGAAAGCACATGTACCTAAAATGCATCCGAATTCGGAAGGATCATTAATGCTCGTGTTTCTCTCGCATGTTATCTATTTTTTTATGGAACCTGAATACAATGGCTAGCAAGGATGAATGGCACCGTTATTTTAATATTTTAATTCGAGATGAAAACAAACTCATGAATAAAACCTCGATTTGAATGGTAATATTTCAACGCGTGTACGAATACATTGCCCAAATCTTTATTCAGGGGTTGATTTATTCCAGACCAAAGATAAGATTTCCAGAATTCCTGAAGCATGGAATTTCCCATCAAAATATTGCATAAAAGAAAAGTTCTTTTATGCAATATTTTGATGGGTATAGACTCACGCTTAATTGAATCTTGAGGCAATTCTTGAGGCCATCCATCAAAAGTACAATGATTTGGTACATGTCAGTAACTGCACTTATTACCTCTTAATATCGCCTGCAATTTATTACGGCCATAATGTGTACATTAGCGCATATAATCGAGCGAACTTGAGTCCATTATTTACATTGGCAATTATATCCATGCATATATCCGTATGTCTGGGATCTGGAATCCGAAATCCGTCAGATTAATCTGATATCGGATTGGTTTGAATCGAATATAATGTAAAACTCAATCAGAAAATTTCTAATCCG
>JAAZTK010002313.1:0-11510 GCA_036507255.1 Megalothorax incertus
TCTTACTACTCAAATTACCATCTTGTTTTGCAGAGTCGGGGTTTCTCACGGCAGAGTGCAACTCTAGATGGTTGAATCTTCTCGGAGGTCAAGCATTTGGGAGGGCTGCATATCTTGTTCGCTGAATCCTTTCGGGGGTCAGGGAGTGGGGTATGGGCTGCATAAAGTTGTGTGGGATCTTGGCTCTTGCAAAAATTAATATCTGACACACTAAATTACCATTTATATATCAACAAACTTAACATTTGAAATACCAACCTATTATTTATGAATATATCTATATCTCTTCAATATAATATAAATTATCAATTCATTAAAGCAAGTATAATATCAAGATTTATCTATCAATAATCAATGTTTATTACAAGGTTATTAAGAAACAATAAACTTTTCAATTCAATTCAATTCAATTCAATTCAATTCAATAACAACATATTCGACCGTTATGAAAACCGTCCGGATAACCTTGAGGAGCTCTCCTTGGCAGAATTTGCCATTAAGTACGAACCTGCCTATGGGGGTCTGATCCAATCAGAAGAGGATGGAGATGAGGAAATGTATGAAGATGAGGATGCTGCGGAAGCGGAGGAAACTACAGGCAAATTTATTCAATTAAAAGGGAGGTTGGGGAAGATGAAAATTCGTACAAGAAATGCTGTTCTTCGGACTCGTCATTTCACTCAATTATCGGACAAGGAAGGCTATTATTACAGCTTGTTAGTCTCTCATGTACCACTCCGCAAGGAATCTGAACTCCTCCAGGGATATAATACTGCTCAGGGTGCTTTCTTTGAGAAACGGGATCAACTTCGACCTTTGATTCCTAGTGGAAGTGCTGAGGAATTTAACCACATTGAGGAGGAGCTGAATGCGGCTATAGCTCAGATCCAAGCTTTGGAATTTGTGGATGAATATCCTCCTAATGTTCAAGATATAAATCTAGGAACTGATCGTGATTTTGACGTATTTGGATTTGACGATGGCCTTGATTTGGGAGATGATGTCAATGATGTTGAGGTGCAAATCTTACGTAAGCCGACTCCAGCTTACGCCTCCATTCTTCACCAAATAAACATATACCCTATAGAAGTATATAGAGTCGTAAAGTGTAAGACGACTCTCCCTTGTAAATCCTTAAACCCCTTTAAAGGATGAAGGTTTGGATTTACAGGGGCAGTCGGGTCTTGCCTTTGCTTATGGAACAAACATTGAATAAAATTTAAAGTTTAAATTACAACCAACACTCCCACGTGCCTTCTAATTATTTATTAATTACTTTGATGGTGAGAGACTTGTGGGCCCTATTAAGATTGATTTGGAACTTTTTATAAGTTTTCTCAAACTTTTTCATCAATCCGCGAGGGTTTTGAAAATTTGGTTTGTGAATTCATATATACATTTAAATGAGCGATAAAGAAACACTTGAAAAAGTCAAGAGTGCTCTTTCTGTGATTTTGGACCATAAGACCAATTGCATTGTGGTGTATTCTAATCCTACGTGCTCACAGATTAAATTGCGACCCGTACTCGCATCTAGACCCCAAAAACATTTCTCTGTTCCATTGAAACGCAAGCATATTAAAGCTCTGCTTTCTGATGAGGGAATCCCTACTTTATATCACGGATCTATTCATCTGGGCGACCTCGTCTCTGTTAGGTCTGATTATCTTCAGTCTGACCATCCTTCAATCACTTTTGAAGAAAAGCTCGAGGTCGAGGAATCAAAACTCAAAGAGGAACAAGAGGAGGAGAAAGAACAGAAAACCCCCACCCCTCTGGAAAAGAGTTCATCCTCTCATACGCCCACCTCTGTTTCGGTTCCCCCCTCACCCTTGGAAAGCTCGACAGGTAAAGAAAGTAAATCGCAATTAAGCTTGGAGGAGAAAGTGAAATTGTTGGGAGGACCTTTTAATATTAACCAATCCTCCTCAGATATAACTAAACCGGCTTTAATAGATTATAAAATGGGGTCAAAGCCTACAGGTTCAGTTGCACTTTACCTACCTCCAGGCTACTCTACTCTCTTTAAAGGGGGATGCGATGGGGATTCCGTTGAATCCTTCTTTGAGCGTTTCGAAGCTCTCTCGACCTCTAATGGTTGGGATGAAGCAATGCAATTAAATTTTCTGCCATTGCATTTGGAGAGAACTGCCCGGAACTTTTACAAGCTTTATAAGGCTAAGATAGAGAAAGAGGGCAAATCTCTTGTTTTTAACGAAATTAAAAAGGCCATGCTTGAGGCTTTCAAGGAAAGATTGACCGAGGAAGAGTTTTCCCGGCAACTTTCCAATCGTAAATGGAAAACGGAGGAGTCCGTTCAGGACTATGTGTATGATGTACTCCGTAAGTGTGAAAGAATGGATAAGCAAATGTCCCAAGAAAAGAAATTCAGATTTATTTTGAAGGGACTCCCAACGTCCATTGCGAAATCTGTTTATGATCAACGTCCAGATTCGGTGGATAAATTGATTGACATCCTCATTCATGAACAACAATTCCATGCAATTGTTGGCTCTACGGTTGAGATGAATTATATGGATGATTCTCCTAGCGATATGGAAGCTATAAAGCTTGTAGAGAAATTCGGGAAAGTTAACCTTAAAGGTGAGCCGAGTAAAAAGAAAGATGGAAAGGGAGATAAAAATAATGGTGAAAAATCCCAGAATAAAAGCGGAAACTCCTCTCAAAATAATCGAGGGAGGAGGAGACCAAGAAACAGATCAGATTCAAAAGACTCTCCTTCTTCGTCCTCATCTCCCAAAGAGGAGCCGCCTCAACAGCAACAGTCTGAGGGTGGCCGTGGGAGAGGAAGAGGATGGGGCAGAGGAGGAGGTCGAGGACACTACGGAAATCGGTATAATCGTGGCCGAGGCCGTGGACGTGGCAACTACGGCGGTCGCGGCGGTGGTAGTGGCCCATATTACAATCAGGGGTATCCCGGAGGTAACTACTATTGGGGTGGCCAGAGTGGATCTTTTTATGCTCCAACTCCTGCTTATCCCCCAATGCAAGGATATCCCCCATTCAACCATGATCCAAACTCTCAATTTCAGAGATTCGGGCATAATGATGCAGATACTCCTCGCACAGATGATGGACGCCCGATTTGCATGAATTGTCGGTATGTTGGTCACACGGCCGACTCTTGCCCCCAAAACAGACCTCCCTCACAAATGCAGGGAAACCCTTAAGGGCCGGGCTCGAGTCCGGCCGAGTCCACTCAAAGGCAAATACAAATACAAATCCTACACTTCCTACTTCATATTTTGAATCTAAATTACTCTTTTGCGTTGGGCAAATATTTGATAAATGTGGCATAATATTATTAGACACTGGAGCAGCCAAAACGGTAGTCAAAGAAAGTCTTTGCAGCAAATTGAAAGACTCCGAATATCCCATCAGGTTTCAAAGTTTGGGAGGCTCTTTTTCCACTGATAAGGAGTGTTATTTAAGACTACAATTTACAAATGCCAACAAAGTCTATAAAATTGCTGCCCCAGCTATAAAAGATCTGGAGTATGATGCAATAATCGGCAATGATTTTTTAACAAAATATCATTTTACAGTAGATTACTCTAAGAAACAATTTACTTTAAAGGGTTTAAAAGCCTCTCCTTTCTTTCTGAGTCTTAACGACGCAAACGAATATTTGAAGAGCAATAAAAATTACAGCTTTAAAATGTACAATTACTCTGAAAATTCGTTCCCAGCCTTGAGAGCTGACGATGATATTATTTTAAAACCGTTCAGCTCGACCCGAATTCAAACTAGCGTATCGAATTCGGGGAAAAACAATGTATTTTTCTCGCCAAATTCTTACTGGTCTAATCGCGCGGATGTATTTATGCCAGCTTTGCACAATCTGTCTGACGAGACACAGACAAATAAAAACATATTTGTCACAGCCCTGAATTTGAGCCATACTCCAATAATAATAAAAAGGAACCAAGTGTTAGGACATCTGTACAATGTTGGAGAAATGTATACATTTGCAGATTCAGACTCTGGGAACTTTACAAATAATAATTCGCAAAAAGTATCAAATGACAAGTCACGAAAAGCAGACTATTCTTTTCTTAAAGATATTAAAATTGACCCGTCGTTAACCCCTAAACAAAAGTGTCAGCTAATCTCACTTCTTTCCAAATATGAATCTGTTTTCTCACGAGATTCCTTCGATGTCGGAAGATGTGACCTTTTGCCAATGGCTATAAATATAGATAAATCTGAGAAGCCAATAACAATTCCTCCATACCGTAAATCCCCGCGAGAGCGAGAGATCATTCGGATGCAAATAAACGAAATGCTTAGAGCAGATATTATTAGACCCTCCAGATCTCCCTGGAGCTCACCCGTTCTGCTCGTCAAGCGGAAAGACTCGAGCGACCCGCTCGACTTGAGAATGTGTATAGATTACAGACGCTTGAACTCCATCATGCAGAATGACCCTTTCCCGGTCATTCGCATATGGGATTTACTATCGTACTTACACGGTTCCTCATTTTTTACGGATTTAGACTTCTCCCAGGGATTTCACCAGGGAGAAGTGGAGGAGGAATCTAAGAAGTATACCAGCTTTAGGGTCGAGGGGATTGGCCAGTATGAATACAATCGTATCCCATATGGCCTTAAGGGCTCCCCAGCAGCTTTTAATCGATTATTAAATCTAGGATTCTCGGACCTCCTCTTTAGAGGCCTATTAATCTACTATGATAATTTAACAATCCACGCAAAGGATTTTGATACCCATTTAAAAATTATAGAATCCAACTTAAAACGAGTAAAGCTCTTGAATTTAAAATTACGGCCGAAGAAGTGTCATTTTGCATTTCGTGAACTTAAAATATTAGGCTTTATTGTGAATTCTAAAGGGATTCAACCGGACCCGGAGAAAGTTCGGGCAGTCGAGGAGATGAAAGCTCCTGTTAACATTACTGGGGTAAGAGAATTTCTGGGCTTATCCGGATACTACCGAACATTTATTAAAAATTATAGTATTTTAGCAAGACCCCTTTTTGACTTGTTGAAGAAAGAGAATGACTTTAAATGGGGAAAAGAGGAGAATGAGAGGAGAAAGGTCCATTCCCCCCATTCTGAACAGGTCATTCTCCCCCTTGCCTTTGCCCCCGTATTTTTATAAAATTGTGCACATCGAAATATGGCTCGAGTTAATTGGGTAGAATTGAAACAGTTCTCGGGGACCGTCAAATTATGCGAAAAACATTTAACTTCCACACCCTTTTTAAATAAAAATATTTTATAAAATTTAAATTTTAAAATTTATCAAAACTAACAAATTTTGGCTCTAATGGTGGACAAGGCTGGGAAATTGCGAATGTGGTTTCAATTAATATTAAAATAAACGGTGTTAATAATTTCATATTTACAAATTTTTAAACAAAATATTACAGGAATTACTTTTTCTAAATTTTAATTTTTGGAATTTAAAGGCAAAATTCTCTTATTTATTTAACTCGATGATAAATATTTTAGCTCTAAAATCTCTCCCATTTAAGAAAGTTTGAAGGCCAATTAAAGATAAGAAGTTCTCGAGAATAACTCCTTATGAAACTTCATATATTAGCATATCAATATCAATATATTATTTCATATATTTTATATTCAATTTATATCTTATATTAATTTATAGGTATATCAGATTATATGTATTTTTTTACAGATGGTATTTAAGAGATAAATAGCATAGGTTCAAATTTATATGCAACGAAGCATGAATAATATCATCAGGAGTGCAAATATAGTAATATAATGGTTTCAAAGAATTTAATATGCATATCGAGGTTATATCATATTGTAATTAATCATAAATTATACTACTCTTATTTAAAGGAGGATTAAATTCTTTATAAATTAAAAGCAATAAAAAATATTCGATTTAGAAATGCATAATTCGTGTAGGTGTGTTTTAATCATGTAACAATATTATCAATATGTAAATATACATAGTCTCAGATATGAATTTATATATGATGATTGATGATAGACATATCCTCTGGTAAACCCGGTGAATAATTCTTCTGAATTCAACAAAAATAATCCACCAATCTGGGAGACTGCTGTGGAGATTAATTGATATCCACAAATCCCATGTTTCGTAAACTGCACTTGAATTTCCATTGTTTAAGGTATTTTTTTATGGGGATTAATATGGATTATATTTCTATTTACAATGAATAAAGTCGCGAAATGAATATTCACTTTAATGCAAATTGAAAAACAAATATGAATTTAATTTTACCCGTTTTATTTTGCATTTTTCCAAATATTTCCTGGATTTTTGCACGAAATATTTCCAAATTCCAGGTACAAATTTTATGCTTTTGTAAAAATTTATTAATTTTTATTTGATAGATTTCAAATGAATTTCGCATCGCAAGCCCTCTACTAGTATTAATTCAAAAGCAATTTGAAGAATATGGAAAGGAATCAGCTCAATCTACCACTACCGAGAAGAATTTAATCTGCACAAATTACTGCGAATTACTACTCCCATTTGGCGTCTTTATTTCAATATTAGTATTTGCGGGACTAATTTTTTGTGTTATTTCAATACGTGCTTCCATGTTGAATATGATTCATAAGAGGGAAAAAACATTTGTTCAAGCCATACATTTTAATGAATCAATTAATCCGCGGAAGGGCGGTAGGAGTCTAAGTAAAAGACGGGGCGGGATTTAGATCTTGGCAGTTTATAGTTTTATTTTTAAATTAAAATCAATGTGAAATAAAAATCTTTTTTTGCAAAATAAATAAGAGTTTTTTAACCTCGAAATTAAGTATAAATAATTATAATTATAAATATTTTAATATTGACTTCCCGGTTTTTTGATATTGTATAATCCTTGAATAAATACCATAAAAAATTTTATCGAAAAATCCTATCAAAGTTGTAAATTAAATTGGTGGGTTTGACCCTCAATAAAATATTTTAGAATATTGTTTGATTTGATTTTGGAGGTATGTAAGTGAAAAACAAGTCATAAAACACGGGATTTTTATCTCGTGCGTATTTTTATGATATTTGATTAGATTTTTAGTTTATTGCGAATCGGAAAAAAATCACATAAGGCAGTCATTAAATAATTTGCAAAGCCTGGAAAAATTGCTCAAAAATGCAAATTCATACGCGAATTTTGTTAGTTTATTTTGGAATTTCTTGTAAATTAAATTGGATTTGGGCAGTATCGATTTGGGATAAATATATCGAAGAAAATGTGAGTAAATTAGTAAATTAGTTTTGTAGTAAATATGGTTCTATAAAAATTGTAAATTTATTGCAGATATCTGAGCTGAAAGATGAAGAATCGAAAAGCGTTGAATTTGAATCAAATGAAGTGGAAGAATTTATTGAGGAATATCTTGATGAAATTATCGCATTTTTTGGCATATTTGTTGTGATTTTACTTTGCGTTGTAATTTGGATGTGGATTTCGAGACGAAGAAGAAATAGGACAAAATTACATATGATTAAAGGTTGAAATAAATAAAAATCTAATCTGTATATATGTACATAATCTTTTTATATATAATTCAAACTTAAGAAAAATATTAATCTTTATAAATAATTGCATTATGAAATTGTAAGTAAGTATAAATAATAATTTCAAACATTATATTATAAACATTATCATTTATATAAAGATTAAAATTCATATAAAATGCCTGATCCCAAAGCAAAAGCAGATAATTATATAATAATTAATAAATATAAAAATATAAGCTTAGTCTATTTATATTAAGGAAGTGAAATTCATAATGAACACATGTTAATATAATACTTAAATATTTAAATCAATAAATAATACACAAAAAAATTAAACCATGAATGAAATGAAATTAAAAAAATATAATTAAAAACATATAGTATAAATTATATGATATAAAAATATAAATGTCCAAAATAAACACACTAGGTGTGTCAGCCTAATTAATAAATTTTATTCTTTTAAAATATTCTTATAAAATTATTGTTTAAAATATTTGTTTAAATCTATTGTAATCTTTTTCAATATTTTAATAAATGAAAAGTTAAAGGATGCTAAAAAAAGATCTTCAATGTTAATAAATTATTAAAAAAATAAAGATATCATTATAAAATATAATGATTACCTAATAAAAAGATCTGAAAATTTGATTAGTAAAAGAGTAAAAATAAATAATAATTAATATTTAAATATTTTCATTAAAAAAGGTCTTTTTGCATATATTTAGCATACACGTATAAAATAATAATTTAAGCAATTTATGTTTAAAAATGAACTTAAAATTAATAAATTAGAATAAAATATATTATAATAAACAAATATTTTATTATTATTTATATTAAACGGTTTTAAATGCATTATATTAGAAATATGGAATATACAGTATCTATTTATATGCTTAAAAGGTATTTTGAATAAATTCAAAGAAAATTCATAAGATAAATAAAAGCTTTCTGGAGTTTAATCTTTAAGTAAAATATTCTTCTTTTACGATAGTTTGTTTTATTTTGAGCGGTTTTTGGGATGAAAAGACTACAAAGTGAAATATATATGCAGAAAGATAAAAAGACAGGTGAAAAAGGATATTCATAATAAGGCATTTTATTGTTTGGGTGTTTTATGACAATAATAGTCGAAATAATATCAAAAAAGGAAGATAAATGGAAGGAACAAAAGAATCCAATTTCATTTGAAACAATAGGTACCTACATTATTTGTATAAAAATAATCAATCATCTGAAAATATATGGTATTGTTACCGGATATCTGACATTGAAAGGAAGCCTGGATAAATTTAATCTTCCTTTCTTAAGGATCAGGGTTGAATATTTAGGATAAACAAAATTTCTTAAATAAATTTTTCGAAAGATTTAAAAAATTTTAAGATTTATACAATATATCCATATATTTTTTAATAAAATTTTGGCAAATATAGCCAGTAACACTGTACATACATAATATTGTGTATCCAAATTTTGGATTTAAAAAAAATTAATATATCTATTTCAAAAGGTATAAATTATTTTATTTCTTCATCTCAGATCTTTTGATCATTAAAGTAGTTGAATTTATTATGCTTGTGATAACCCTATATAGCCTTATAGCATTTCATGTTTCTTTGTTTTATAATTCTTTATAAGAAATGCCCATAAAGCCCTCAGGTCGGACAGATTTAATAAAATATAAATGAAGAAAGAATCGGATTTTGAAAGGGTTCTCGCTTAAATTTATGGCAAACTTTTAAGCTTATAAAGCCCGAAAGGGCGAATGAGATGCAATATATATTTAATGGGATAATAAATGAAGTCTTTGAAACACTACGCATGTCCCGAATTCCCTTCCAAACCCCGAATTCCCTCCAGATTCCCCCGAAAAACCCGGAGAAATGAACGGAAATCTGAGTTCCGAGGATTCTTTTCTTTTGGGGCTACCCCTAAGACATGGTACATTGTTGACCTTGACCCTACTGACCCTTTATCCCATTGTTATTTTCGTAGGGATTGTTGGAAATTCATTGGTGCTATTTGTGATATTTCATAATACATAACTAAGGTCTTTGAAATATATTTTAATTGCAAATTTGGCTGTGCCTGGTCTCCTATAATATTATTTGTGGCTCCTTCTTTTGTATTTTATTAGATTGGTAAGATTGGTAATATCATTTAAATTAAAATATAATTTTAATTAAATATTTTGGAATTTTTAAGTGTGGATTCTAATGGGATTTATTTCAAACCTGTGATATTTCTTCAAACGAAATTCGTATTTTCCTTCGTAATCCCTTGAAATGTGAAAGAATATTTATATTTTTTAAATTACTTTTTATTAAAATATTATTGACAAAACTTTTAAGGCTGTGATCCGAATTTGTCGTATTAATATGATATCAGATTCGACATTAGACTTCGGATATAAAAATTTCCAATCTGAAAATTTATATTTAAAATCATTAAAATTAGCACCTTTCCCCTCCCTATTTTACCCTAAATCCGATATATTATTTCAGCTTTAATCTAATCTTATGGATCAAATTGAAAACAATGGAAATGCAATCCAGAGTTCGGAGATTCGGATAGGATCTTTTCCCACTTAATCCAATGCGAATACCCTAAATAGTGTTATATCTCCGTTTTTTGACCTCTATTTTTGGCAGCATTTTCAAAATTCCCACATCCCCATTGAAATCCCTATGCAATATGCATTGAGAATCTTCAAAAATATTTAAAGTCCAATAAAATCCTTAACAACTTACAAAAACAACTTACAAAAACTTACAAAAATCATTATAATTACAATTAATCATGATTAAATGGTCATACGGAAATTTTAAAAATTCTGCCAAAAATGGGGGTTTGAGTATTAGGAAAAATGATTAGGATGATAAATATTGAAATAATTCGAGAAAAAATATATAAAAATATAAGGAAAATCCGAACTATATGACAGAAATCCTTCCCTCCTAAGAAATGATTAGAATATTTTATATTTATATCTATTTTCGTTTATTCCATTTTATTCGCATCATTAAATTCATTTTTCCAAAAAAAGTTTATTGGCTACAATTCAAATGAAAGTTCCACTTTGCTCTTAATATTTGCGAATTATCGCTTAAAAAGTTATTGATATGAAATATAATTAAATTTATAATGAATACAAATTAAAAATGTACGTATATATAATATAAAAAAATAATGTATAAAGTATATTCTATTGATTAATTAATTATGTAGTTGTTACATTTCTTCTTTATTATATTTCATATCTTGCATATAAAATTTATTTTGTAAAATAATATAATATGATAAAGATATTATGCATCGAATAAAATTTTGTATATAATTGTCATAAAATAATTAATTTAACACAGATTTTATGGGACAAATGACCACAATTAATAAAATTATTATTATTATAAAAACCAATAATCACAAAACTAAATAATTTTAAATAATTTTAAATTTTAAATATAACAATAAAATATTAAGTAAAAATAACTATGTATATTAATTCTAATACAATATAATATTCTAATAAATTAAATCAATCATTTTTGCTTATATTTAGTAATTGTTTTTTTAGTAAAATTTAAAATTTGAAGAAAAATTAATGGACGCAAGGAAATTTACAATAATTACATATAATTAAAATAAACAAATATAATAATTACCTAATAAAGAAATTTAAGAAATGAAGTATTGTAGTAAGAGGGAAAAAAATGAATTATATAATAAATATATTAATTTACTAAAGTGTCAGATAAAATAATAAATTAAGGAAATAAAAAATAAAAATAATTGGAACAAATATTACATATAATTTATAATTAATATTTGACCGAACATAGGTAACTTTAACAAGTGCCTTAAATATGTTAATAAATATTATTATTATAAATGCATATTTTTGTTATTTAATTCAAATCTATGAAAAAAATTAATTAATTAATTAAAATGTTTTAGTTAGTGAGTGTATTTATATTTATTTTATAGGTTATTGAATATTTTA
>JAAZTK010002314.1:0-11503 GCA_036507255.1 Megalothorax incertus
TGTCCAGGTGGAAGAACAAGGGGACCCAGCTGCTGGCTGACCATTGAAGTTGCCGAATCCATTGGGACTGAAATCAAGGACAATTTAATTTATTCCGTGGCTTTTGCAACTTATAAAAGAATCTACAAATTTAGTGTATTAATTGGGCTAATTAAAATACCTTTGAATGAAGTTCGGCTGCCTTGGGTTGAAGAAGTTTGACGGGTTCTTCAACAATGACTTTGAGGGTGCTTCAAAAGACTTCAGTGACTTGGAAGTAGTCAGGTCAAGAGCTGGAGAACGAATGAGCCCCCCATGTTAAGGGGTCCCCCCTTTATAGGGCTGCTTGGTAAGGGGCCCCTTTTTGCAAAACGTTTTTTCAAATTTCAAAACGTTTGAAATAACATTGGACCATATGGGGCTATTTTTAGCCCCTATAGCCTGATATAACTCGTATACGTTACACTAGATGGCTCTTTATAACGAAAACGTAGCGGGAATTCGAAAACGTTTGAAAAACGTTACATTTATAAAATATTAAACGTCTCGTCTAACGTTTTTAAATAGTTTGAAATCATTATTAGCTATTAGGTAAGGTTTTAATTAAAGCGAATACGTAATCGAATCGTAGCCTAAAGTTTAAATAAAACGTTTAATTTTTAAAACGTTGCATTGCACTATCAACTTGAATTTTTAATTATGGTCTTTATTCTCTCTCGTTTATAACAATTATATGAATTTAATTAATTTCTACTGGTATGAAATGAATATAAAAATCCGATATGTAAAATGTTAATTTGGTTTTTGAGAAATACCTAAATAAAATTGAGAATAAATCAAGGGAAATAACAAATAAGGAAATAGACAACAATCAGTTCATTTAACATAACAATTGGGCTCTTAAAGGTACTTGTTTTTAAAAGACTTTTTAAATTCCCTGCTGCCTTTTTTCAAAAATCCTCTTCAGTCATCTCTTCGAAGTCGCTTCTTGACCGGGGGTCTCTGAGGTCGTGTCTGCTGCTCTGTCCCATCCTCGGTCAAATTCGTTTCACTCCCCTGCTTCCCCAAAAGTTCTCTAACGAATTTAAACCGAGACAAAAAGCATTTCCAAACGATAAACCAACCTATAAAGTTAAAAGGAATTTTAAAATTTACTTTACGGATATTTATGTTATTGTCGTCCACCAAAAATTAAATTAATTACCTATACACACAAAGAGTAGGACACAAAATATGGCCACAGCGAGGGAGAGAAGACTTGCAACAATCTCATTCATGGTCTTTCAGCCAAAAAATCTAATTAAAAAACAATAAAATTCGAAATCTTAAAAACACGATTTAAATTTTTAAATATTAATATAGGGTCAATTTCTTACCTTCATATAAAAATAGTACGACAAAAAAGAGTCCAAAACACGTCCGAACACGACAATTATAAAATTAAACCTAAATAATTGATTTTAGGCAGCTAATTAAATTAAATTAGGTCAAAATTCTTCGACTTTGATTTCGTCATTTTTGTGGTCAATTTTTTTAAAAACTTTGTTCGCGCATTTATTCTCGCAGATTTTTATTCATTTTGAATTCTGAATTCTTGCAAAATTAATTAATTTTCCGTCCCGATTTTGAGGTCATTTCCTCGTGACATTGGACAACGTGACGTTTGACAACTTATAGAGAGGATATGGCTTACAATCCTTATGGGAGAGGTGGTGGGCCTTCAAGGGGGCCACCAATGCGAGGAGGAATGGGAATGGGACCTCGGCCGGGTTGGCCTGGACCGGAACAAAATTACCGACCCCGGATGCCACCACAGATCGACCCAAGGGATAGGTCAAGGTCACCTTTGAGGGATGATTATCGTGGTCCTCTGTAAGTCTTACAATTTGTTGATTTTATCATCGGTTATAATATTAATCAATATCGATTTTCGTGTTTATTTTGATTTGTTTATTTTTTAAATCGATTTCAGTGACCCTTACAGCCACGGGACTAATCCCCCACCTCCACCAAGTACAAGCAGCGCTGGTAAAGTGCCCAATGACTGTGAGATTATTGTCCACGATGGGGAGTTCTTGACGTAAGCAATTTACTCTAAAAAAACATACTTAAAAAGTAAATAGTAAATAATATTTTTTTCAGTGAATATGCTGAGCAAATTGAAAGATCAATTAGAGAGATGGGTCTTCGAGTTGACCTGATGTACCCTCGTGACGATGTGGATCTCAATCCTTTTTTGTATGTCATTATTAATTAATTTTATCTTAAATAAATAATCAAGACATTTCCCATTGCCCAATATAGGGAGACGATATCAAATGAAGGAACTAGTTTTGCATTGATGATAGATCGTCAAAATGAATCACATCAGTCTTGCACGGTCATCGTACTCAAAAAGGGTGGTAAGAGAACCCAACACAAGAATATGCCCCTTCCAGCAGCCTACGCCCTTATCAAGGAGAGATTTCAAAAGGTAGCGACTCTAGCAGCCCCTAGGTCAAATTTGATCCCACCTGCAATTAAAAGCATTCTTCAAATCCTCGTCGAAAATCGACCCCTCAGCGAATCAGAGTACAAATTGCTTATAGATTATCTACGAGAGCGGAGGAGGTCACAAATGCAGACTGAGGGACGTCTTGAAGCATTCGAAGAAGGTAAATTCATCTTTTTAAAAGACTTAGGATTAGTTTAACTTTTGAACATTTATGAATATTTACTATTTCAGAGTCTATCCGGGAATTACAGAGTAAAGTAATGGGGATTATTGGTGGTGGAGGAGCCGAGCCTCAACAACAGCAGCCAATGGCCACAGTTGACCCTACTCAACTCGCAGCACAACCCCAGCAGTTTGCTCAATTTCAAAATGTAAAACTTATTTTATTTTGAAATTAAAATAGCAGTTTTATCATATTTTTCATATAATATTTACATATTTATAGTTTGGACAAAGTGGTCAAGGTGTACAGCAGGGTCGTGTGGGTGTGGTGACTCCTTCAACAGCCTTCTTTGGCGGTCGTTGAGCAGCTCCCATCAGTCTTGATTTGACAAGTGACAAGTTTGTCAATTTAAATTTACAACTCTTCTTTTCTTACTTCAGCCTCACCTGCTATGAAAAATGTGAAATTATGTATTATTCTTTAAATATCGTATCTATAAATATCTAAATTAGTGGATTTATATTTGAAAATGAGATGTTTTAAAAAAAATTTTGGTGATAAATTGATTTTTTAAGAAAAAATATGCCTTGTACTCGTCTTTCGAAATTATTTCTACCTCCTAAAACTCTAAATTTGATGAAATTAACTACTTGTAGATTAGAATACCCACCTTCTTCCGATAGTTTGTCTATAAATCGAAGCAATTCCCCCTTCCTCTCTCGTGGAATGACCTTTAGGAAAGGATAGGTGTTTAATATATATCTAACTTAATTATTTAGGCAATTATTTACCTTTGACAGTTGGTGTACAATGTCATCCCGCTCTGATTTAAACCTTTTGAACGCCAGGCGATAGAATTCACATGTCTCCTGTGCATTCATTTGATTATTGCCATTAATTGTACAATTATTTAATATTAAAAAACCTTTAAAACATCAGACCAAGGTGTAGGTTGAAATCCCAAGACCCTTTTAACCTTTGAAATGTCAACTCCACCGCGTGTCACGGAAGGGAAAAGGTTAAACCTTCCTCGGGGGTTAAATTGGACCTAATTTTTTATTTAATTCAATTATAAACTTTTTATATTAGTATTTAATTGTAAGTGACCCCTTGAACACCCAAATGATTAGCCATGTCTGTCAAGAACTCTTTCAAAGTCATGGTCTCTTCCAGGCCCAAATTATATGCTTGATTTAGGAATAAATGCCCTCCAGGTTGAGCCTGCCCAACGCCATCATCATACTCGTCATCTTCAAGGGCATATTTCTCAAGTGCCAGGCTTATTGCTTTTGCGATATCATTGACATAAACATAGGAAGTTTTGAGGGTTGACACTTCCGAAGGGATTGGAATTGGTGTCCGAAGGAATGAATAGAGTTCAAGCCACAACTGATATGTCCACCAACGTTCGGTTGTATCCCTTGGCCCTTAATTTCAATTTAGATAAGATTTTAAAGTGAAAAACAGTCCAAATTTGTTTACCAATGACATCAGGAAGTCTAAATATGAGATAAGGTGGACCAGACTTCTCTCTCAGCCATGTTTCAAGGACCTCCTCACCTTGAAGCTTCAGAAAAATTACGTTTTTTAAAATATTTAATTGAATTTGCCAATTAGCGGTACCTTTTCGTCTCCGTATGCATCTTCCTCGTTAAGTCTATCCTGTTCCTCCTCATCCTCTGGCCTTTTGGCATACTCCTCCTTCGCTAAACCTTGAAATGGAGAGCTTACTTCATACACCGAATCAGTGGAAATATATACATATAATTTGATCCGCCCTTTGAGTAGCTCGAGAGTATCTTCTATGTATTGTGGCTTGTATGCGGAAAAGTCGAGGAGGAGGTCGAATGTCAAATGAGGGTCATCTGACAACATTTTAAGAAATTCTGGACAATAGTCAATATCCCCATCTCGATCACAAATGATTTGAGAACTTGAGACGAGGTTTGACCTCCGCCTCCGAGTCAAAATACCAATTCCCTCGTGACACCTTGAAGAGTAAAGTCTGTTGTAATTGTTAGGTTAAATTCAATTAAAAGGTAATTCTTAACCAGTGTTATTCGGTGCAGTGGGTTCTCATCTAAAAGGTGTCTCAAAACGGTTGATCCGATAAATCCATTGCCACCATAAGCTAGAATTGAAAGGCCACTCTCCCAATTGACACGCCATGAGGGGATTGATGAGTTGACATTGTCCATATTCACTTGACCCGGGACACTGAGGAGAAGAGGAAGGGATATTAGTAAGGTTTTGTACATATTTCAGCTGATTATTTGAGAGATTCTTTACGGAGAGTAAATCTAGCCGGCAGAAATTTCTCATGAACAGGCTTCTCCTGGCTTTTATGAGGATTTACATGTTATTGAATAGGAGGAATTGAGTATGAGATGCATTATAAAGAAGATGTGGTTGACCTTGGATGATTTCCTTTACCCCAAAATCTCGAGGGCCGAAACAAACATTGTGTAGGGGGTAATTTAAGCATATCTTTTTGATTCTAATTTAGGTATATCAGTATTCGAGATCTATTGATTTTATATTATCTATATTGATTCAATGACTAATTAAAAAATCTTAGGATTAGAACTTAAGTATTCATTTTTTATTAGAATATTTGTAGTAGTTTAACTTTAATTTGTATTAGATTTAAAATCCCCCAAACATCTCATTGCTTAAATTCACAGATCTTTATAGGGATGTAGAATCTAGATTACTCCCAAATTCAATTAAATCCTTACTATATTTTATTCTAAGCCCTTAAATACTCTGTTTTCGAATTTCATTCATTAAATAGCGTGTATATTGTATAACCAATCATGTCTTGATGAATGAATCCGTTTGAAACTTTGAGCCGAATCTTGCAAGATGATTGGATTTGATTTTGGCTATATTAAATAGATTTCCTTTTAAAAATATAGGATGAGTAATTTATAGGATCTTAGGAGATCTAATTAGAAGTAATATCAAGTTTATGACCAAATCCAATCACATTAGCTAGACTCCGATAGAGTCTAGAGAGTTAAGAATTGGAAATTGGCATTGGACTTTGGGTCTCTTGCTGCATAATATGACTCTTTTAGTTTGTAATTGATATTTGATGCCGATCTATAATACGAAGTACGAATTTGAAATATATCCGTATGATTAATACTGATATAATAATATTAATAACTTAATATCAATATCAATATTAATTATCAGTATAAGTATAACGGATATAAATTAAATGTAGTTTGCTGAGTTTGCCTTTTCCCAGCAATTCCTTTATCTGTTATCTGTTTGAATAAGTCTTATTTGAGCTAATCAGCATGCCTTTCCTACGATATAAATTCAACTAAAATTAGCAGAATTATAATCAAAGTATCAAGTTAATCTTTATCGTTGGACCGTGGAGGCGTCAACTCGTTCCGAGGTCAACCGTTAATAGCCTCCACTTGCCATTTGATTCTTCTTCTTATTAAGTCTTTCAGACATATTAATTGCACTTTTAATTACCCTTAATCCATAAAAGAAATCCGTGTCAAGTGTCTAAGTTTGGTCTTGTTTGCAAACTTTAAAAGTACAATACAACCATGCAATATTAAACGGAATATATCCGTATTCCGTAACCGTTTACTTTAACGTCTTTACCTTTACTTAAAGTCTAATTGCTCAACTCGTATTTTACTCAATTATTTTGATTTAAAAGACGAAATACAGTTATTTGATTAGTGGATTGAAGTCTGATCGCGATTAATTAATTTTGAAAGATTTGACAAAACCCCCCGAGTTTCGGATCGCCCCGAATCCCTTAAATCCGGGAGTTTTTTCGCGGGAGGCTCTAATAAAATGGAGTTCTCGGACCTCCAACAAATCTCATCCTCCTCCGAAAGGTACGTAACCCCATTTTGACCTCATTGACCTTTAACTTTTAATTACCAATTTGCTCCAAAAAGAACCCCAATTTTTTTTATCAGCCTAACCTTGCAATGTTTATGCGGGAAATCTTGCAAAAACAGGTTGATTGAAAGTTTGAAACAATTCAAATTCTTGCACGAGAAAAACGTGCTTTGTGCTCCTCAAGTTCAAAAAATAATTGTTTTTAATTGGATTTGGAGGTAATTGAACTTGAAATATATTAAAGCTGATTACTTACCTTTAGTTGAAGGTATTTGTCGTGGAATTTGGTAGTATTTGTTTAAAACTTAAAATTCAAATTCAAAAATATCCAATGCTAATTTTGATATTTTGATTTTGGTAGTGGCGGTTTTTACGAGGAGAAGGCGGTCCGGAAGAACTCTGACCTCAGTGACATTGTAGCGAGTGCTGAGGACTCTGCTGACGAGGATCTCAAGAATATTCAGGTAATTTCGCTTAATTAAAACGTTTTTAAAAATAATTTTAATTAGGCATTTGCAAAGCAGCAAATGATTCATTTTAAAGCCTTAAATTCCAATTAAAAATAAACAATTTGATTTAGGATGACGCTGAGAGTGTTGAGAGCACCGGAAGTTCGGAGATCCACGAGCCAATTCGTTCAGGTATTTAAAATAATTTCAAATGTGCAAAAAATGGGCTCTTTTTTCTAATTTAATTCATTTATTTACAACTTTTTATTCTTTATTTGCTTGGGCTTATTTTAATTTCATTCTGGAATACAATTGGAGCTGGTTTCAGGGACAGCAAGTCGAGCTGGAGGACCTGGAAGTCGAAGGCAGCGGACAATCTCTCAGAACGAGTCCACCCGACCTGCTCCAATCCTTAAAAACTCTACACGGACTATTTATACGGCTGGACGTAAGCTGAAATTGATTAATTAGGCATTTATATATACCTACAAATTCGTACCAGGTCCACCTTGGTATGATAGTCAAGGACAGCACGTAGAACCATGTGTAATAGGCAAGTATCAATGATTTATTAATGAATAATGATTTTTCCTTGAGGTTTAACGGATTTTTAATTTGTAGGAATCTCTGGAGGAAGCGCTTCAGGAAAAACTACAGTTGCAGACAAAATAATCAAAGAGCTTAACATCGTAAGTTATTTATTTATAGTATGTGTATACAGTATTTTATTATGTCAATAATTTCCTTTCACAGCCTTGGGTGACTAGACTCTCGATGGATTGTTTTTACAAGGTACTTAACCACAAACAACATGAACAAGCGGCCATAAACGAGTACAACTTTGACCATCCGGATTCCTTTGACTTTGACCTCCTCGTGGAGACCCTCAAGAGGCTTAGGGAGGGGAAAAAGGTCGAGGTTCCCGTTTATAACTTTGTTACGCATAAAAGGGAGACCAATTCCAAAACAATGTGAGTTTTGTAGGCCACTTTTAACGATTTTAAAGGTTACTTTATAGTTGATTATCAGAAATTAATGATTGAATTGAATTTGCCAGGTATGGAGCAAATGTAATTATATTTGAAGGGATTCTTACGTTCCATAGTCAAGAAGTACTTAAGGTAAACCCTAAATCCGATTAAAATGTTCATATAAAGTCCCATAAATGACCTAATAATGATTTAAAATTTAAATTGATAGTTGCTGGATGTGAAAGTGTTCGTGGATACGGATGCTGACTTGCGTCTCGCGCGTAGGTTGAAACGGGATATAATGGAGCGTGGTAGAGATCTGGACGGGGTTCTCAAGCAGTATAATCAGTTTGTCAAGCCTGCTTTCGACCTTTACATTGCTCCTCAGATGGCTTTTGCGGATATTATTGTTCCAAGTCAGTCAAATATTCTAAATTAACAAATTAAAATGACTCAAGTCCCATTTCAGGGGGCGGAGATAATGAAGTTGCCATCAATCTGATTGTCCAGCACGTAAATAGCGAACTTCAACGGGTATTTCTTTTCAAATTCAAAAAATTGCAAGTTTTGACGGGTTTTTAAACGTTCCAGAGGGGTCTAAAAGTGAGGGAGAAGCTACTGGATGAATTCCTACCATTGCAAGACTTTGATTTCATCCACCCAGACTCTCTCTACGTCCTTCCTCAGACTAACCAAACCCTGGGGCTACACACCTTCATTCGAAGTACAGAAACTCCTCGGGATGAATTTATATTTTATTCACAAAGGCTTATACGGCTTGTAATTGAATACGCTTTGAGTCTACTCCCTTTCCGGGAAGAGATTGTCGATACTCCGCAAGGGGTGCCATATTTAGGGAAGCGTGCTTCCGTTAAAAACATTTGTGGTGTAAGTATTCTTAGAGCTGGAGAAACGATGGAACAAGCACTCTCCGAGGTATGTAAAGACATTCGGATTGGAAAAATCCTTATTCAAACGAATCGGGCCACTGCGGAACCGGAGTTATACTATTTGAGACTTCCTCGTGACATTAACAACTTTCATATCATACTTATGGACGCTACAGGTGCAGAAATTCGCATAAAATCATTAAATTCTAATAAAAATGCCACTTTTTCTCCATCTAAAGTTGCGACTGGAGCTGCAGCAATGATGGCCATTCGAATTCTTTTAGATCATGGTAAATTGGAAGCGATTTATTAAATTTTAATATGATTTAATGTGAAATTAAATCTTAAACAATTAAAATTCGGATTTGTAGATGTTCCAGAGGAGAATATAATGCTCTTGTCGCTTCTAATGTCTGAACTAGGGGTTCACGCAATTGCATATGCCTTTCCAAGGGTCAAATTGGTCACAACTGTAAGTTGTAACGTTGTGCAAATGAATATAAGGTTTAATTTGGATTTTTTACACTTTTCAAGGCGGTGGATCCTAAAATCAATGACAAGTTTCACGTGCTGCCCGGAATTGGGAATTTTGGGGATCGATTCTTCGGGACTGAGAATAAAGGCGGATTTGGCATTGACACTGTGAATTACTTTGATGACTAGGAAGAATTCAAGGGGGGTTTTAAAAAGGACTATCAAAATACCTACTATTTGTAAATACTTAAAAGTTAAATCTTTCTTAATTTCGTACGTTTTTTTTCATTCAATTCTTTACTGGCCAATTCAAGTTTGCAAATCTGATATATGTAGTACTTATTTACAGTACTAGCAATTTATGGCCCTTTTGCGTTTGCAAATCTGATATATTTCAAAGCAAAACCAATTTACCTATATCTAATTTAGTCAACATTTTGTTCCTATTAATTTAAAATAAACTATTCAATTTTGCCTAAATTATTATATGTATAGTCAAATAGTCTAGATGTAATAGTAGGGTACTCTGTAGATGTATTGGAAATTCCAATTTGGAATAATGAATAAAAGCAATTATATTATTAATTTGAATTGAATGCATTTATTTCACCGAAATTGCATGTTATAAGTTCTCATTATAATTAACAATTGAAATAACACTAGCTATTTAATATTATGAAGATAAGATAAATATATAATAGATATATTGTAGATTGTTCAATTGGACAATAGTTTAATTTAGGAATAGCATTTTTAATTATATATTTTGATATTTTCTAAACTAACTTTAGTTCTCTTCTCTAGGGCTCAATTCAGCTACATTTCTCTACAATTTTAAGCCAGCTATTCTACGGATAGTATTTTATATGTACAATTACTTTCTATTTCAATTGAGAATATACACGATGCGATACGGTACGAAAGTGAAAAGTGCACGCCTATTTTTAGATTTTTTACAATACAGATCATATCCTTTTCAAAATAAACCTACGATAACAGAAAAATACGGATAATTTTAAATTAGATACAGTTTGCAGTTCAATAATAAGAAAAATCGAGTACTTTTAAAATATTAACAATAAACTTAAAAGTTAAATTGAAATGAGCTCGAAACAAAATTAAATTAAATAATACGAAAAAAACACTAGGCAGAGTTTCCGCTTAAAACTTTCACATTATATTTAATTAAGGAATTTTTAGGTACGCTTTTTCTTTTGTATTTAAATTTTTAAAACCACCGATTTCACATCCTAAATTCCATAAATAAATAAGCTATTTTTTGATATTTGACAATTGAGAATTTTGGTGAAAAAACGCGAAGGAATCCAAAATTAGAAAAAATGCGTATTTCACGTTAAGTCCAGTCCACTTTCTCTTTCTCACGGATCCTTAGTCGGTTCTGGAAAAAAAGAGCGTACAAACCCCCATTAGACAATGTATTTTAATTGTAATTTTGGAATAAAAAGAATTAAAACACAGAGTACATTTTGTTTTGTAAAATGCCTTTCTGCATTTCATTTTTAATCCTCAGACCTTCCAATGATGGCCAAGATGTACATGAAGATGCTGGAAAAATAAAGAATGATTAGAATTTGTTTATAAACTTAAAAAGTATTAATATTTACTTGATAATGTCAATGTAGAGGGATAGAGCAGCAAAAATGTACTCTTCAGGGGAGATTGAGTACTTTTTGTTACCACCCATCATCATTTGTGTGTCATAGACCAGATAAATGGAGAAGATGAGAGCTCCAGCGCAAGCATATGCAACTTTGAGAACTGGGAAAAACATTGCCAGAATTCCGAATAAAAAGAGGATTATGACTGCCACAAATAGAATTCCACCCATTGCTGTAAAGTCGAATTTGGTCTGGAATGAGAAGAGGGTAAGCGACAAGCAAATGACGCATGTAATTCCAACTGAAATATAATTTTTTTTTTTGATTTTTCAAAAATTCCAATAAAAATTAAACGATGCAATGTTTTAAAAAAATCGTTTTGAAAATCAAATAATTACCAGCCAGGATCACGGATTCCGCACTAAAATCCATAAAAAAAATATTAGATTTTTTCCAAAAAACGTTTTAAAGGAGCAAGGCGGAAGTAAATGGGTTAAAATGCTAAATACTAGTTGGCGTAGAATTTAGGTACACATTCCGATTGACCTCTGACCGGAAGTAGTTGAGTGACACCTTATTAAATCG
>JAAZTK010002315.1:0-11499 GCA_036507255.1 Megalothorax incertus
TAAAAAAAGTCAGCAAATAATTATTTTCAAAAGAGAACGGGCTTTCTACACGGTTTACCCGTTTTATTGAGGAACATTTTTGAGGAACATTTTCGAGGAACAGAAAAAGCAAGCTATGCGTACTAGTATTAGCAATGAATATGATAAATCATAAAATGATAATTTGATAAATCACAATTCACAAATCCCTTTACTTTTTAAATTTCCTCTGGATGGCTGCTCGTACCCATCAAAAGGTAATATTTCTGAAGAATCAATTAAAAATATTTTACTAAAAATTAAAATACATGGAAAATCCTCAAGATTAGTGGATTTACATTTTACAAGCATGAAAAGGAGTTGAGAGAAAGGGGTCTATTTGATATATGATATAGGTCCATTTGAGTGGCTAATTCTATCGACAATGAATGATCAAATGAGGACATTGTTAAAGGAAGCATCAATGAAATACTTTGAATTTGATGGAACTGATCTCGAAGATATTGCAAATCGTGGCTATTATTAATAAAATAATTAATTTGTTTAAAAACAGATTTCTTTTAAATATATAAACATTTATTATCTTATAACACTCTTGTCTAGAACTTTGGAGGTTAATAAAATTAATTATAGTTGGATTTTGTTAATAATCTTGTGGAATATTCCATTGATCGAGGGTAAGAATAGTTCGTAATTCTTCTGGAAGCCCCTCTTGAATCTGGTTTATGGTCTCTGGAGAAATTTCCTATTTAAAAAAATCTCGTAATTTAATGAGTTAAAAATAAATTGAAAAATTACATAAACATAGCTTATGTGGAAGCGTTTGAGGTGAGGAAGTTGATGATAATGTTCCAAAAGGATATCAATAACTGATGGAATTGAGAATTCACTTTCTTCGAAATCTTCATCTAATGTAAACTTTAAAAACTCCAACTCTAAAATCAACAATAATTGATATTATTAAATACAAAAATCAAAATATTCTATTTTCGACTCACTTTTCAGATGTTTAAAATTAAAATTCTGATAAACGCCATCTCCGTCAAGATTCCTCAATGTGTCTACCCAAGGGATGTTGAATCCCATTCCACCCTCATCTAGCGATATTAATGGGCTATCTTTAGAGATGAATTCTTCGATATATGGGAAACTCGAATACAATTTACGATAGAAGCTTCCATTATGATTAAAATCAAGATAAAGTTGATGAGAAAATAATCCATCATGGTGCAAAATCATCAATTTTTTTAAAGGGTGTCCCTTTGTCAGAATAATGGTATCATTCCTCATCGTGAACATAAGTGAATCAAGGAGTTCCAATTGAATCAGTCGGGGGAATATGTCACAAAAGTTAAATGGGACAAAAATTGGCAAATACACATTTTGTAATTCATTCTCAGGATCAGTTGTGATCTCGTTTTGAACCATTTCCAGAGCCAGAGAGATACGTTGAAGACGAGGGAAGACCGGAAGTTGGATTTTATCAAATTCAAAGCCATTGTCTTTCCACGGTTTTGGAACCACACAACAAAATATCAATTCTAGCTCCTCAAGGAATGGACTTTGACCCTGAAATACGCCTTCGAAGGCTCGATTGAGGGCATGAATCATTTGATTGCTTATATCCACATGTTTTGTTCTATATACAGATATTTTAATATGTAATCTCTTTAGGGTCATTGATTGTAGTTGTGCCATATTATTTAATAGGGCAGTGAAAGGTGGACAGAAACGGTTTGAATCCCAATCAAGTTCCAGGCTAAGGTCAGTGAGATTGGTCAACGCAGGTTGTAATAATTTGCCAAAATTTGAGGATGGATCTGATACATTCCCCCCTGAAATGATGAGCTGATTTGGCTTGAAAGATGCGAGGAAATTATTCCAGACCATGATGGGAATTTCATCCCATTTGAGCTTAAATCCTTGAAATAATTTGACCTTGTTTGGGTATTTGATAAATTCCAGTTTCAAAGCAATGAAATCTTCGTGGGTAATGTCGGAAAAATTTACAGGTTTGTGCTTTCTTCGGCCAATAAATGGAATGCCAACCTCACTCCAAGATTTACAAACGAGTCGGCTACTTTTAAGATCTGAGAAGGGCAAGTAGGGGAATACTGTGTCCAAAACCTAAAGAGAAATGGAATTATAAAAATATGAAATATCGGGATATACAATTAAAAAATATTCAATCGTTTACGGTTGGAAGAAGTAAGGGGTGTTGCCTTTCAGAGAGGGGATTCTGGACACAAAAAAATATATTAATTAAGCAAAATAAATATTTATGAATATAAATATGATAATTGTATAGAACTTACCGGTGACGACCCATTGGGAGTGGGGCACAACTTTGAAAGAGACATTTTGGCAATTTTTTCAAAATTTCAATTAAAATGTATCTATAAAATGCATTTAAAAAAATATAATTTATTTTAACAACATTATAATATTAATTGTACAATAATATTAACATCTATCTATAATAATGATTATAAGTTACAAGTACATACCTACAATATAACTTACCAAATTGTTATTATGAAAAAATATTTATCTTGAAATTATATATTTGCAATTGTATGTATAAACAATTATAATAACTGTTAATCTTATTTATTTATTCCAATAAAAACAACTTTATTTTAAAGATACAGTCTTTTAAAATCACAATGCAATGAAATATATTCAAAATTATTAATATTTCCCTCTACGTATATTTGGCTTGGCTTCGCCTGTTCTTTGGGGCTATTGGATCTTTTGATTTCCCTTAATTTTGTATTACTATTTAGTGACTTTACTACTACAATATACAATATATGTATAGCTAAGGATTAGTTACAAGTTAAGTCTAGAAAGTCTAGGCTTCATAGGATTTCAAATTTTTTATAATTACAAACTTTAGTTCTCAATTATTTATCATCGATGGTTAGGATGGCTCGTAATTCTGCTGGAAGCCCCTCTTGAACCTCGTTTATGATCTCGGGAGAAATGTTCTATTTTAAAAAAATCTTATAAATAATCGTATGTATATAATTTGATTAATTGAAAATTTTTAATTACACAAAGATTGGATATGTTCAGATAGAAGCGCTTGAGGTGAGGTAGTTGGTGATAGTGTTCCAAAAGGTTACCAATAATTGATAGGATGTGAAATTCATTTTCTTCGATATCTTTGTTTTTGTTTAATGTGAATTGTAAAATCTCCAACTCTATAAAACCAATAATAATTGTATTATTATTCGCATAATTACTAATCCTAAGTACATATGTACATATATCAAAATATTCTATTCTCGACTCACTTTTCAGATATTTGAAATTAAAATCCTTGAAAAGGCCGTCTCCTTCCAGACTCCTCAATGTGTCCACCCAAGGGATCTTAAATTCTATCCCATCCTCTTCTAGCGATAATATTGGGCTCCCTTTAGAGTTGAATTCCTGGACATATGGGAAACTCGAATACAATTCGCGGAAGAGGGAGTACGTAAGATCATAATCTTTAAAAAGCCTATGAATATATGGTATTGGTCCACCAATATTCAAAATTATCAATTTTTCTAAAGGGTGTCCCTTTGTCAAATTAATGGTATCATTCCTCATTGTGAACAATAGTGAATCAAGGAGTTCCATTTGAATCAGTCGGGGGAATATGTCACAAAAATTAAATGGAGCAAAAATTGGGGAAAAAACATCTAGCAAATTAGCTTCGGGCTCGAGTTTTTCTAATTCCAGAGAAAGAGAGAGGCGCTGAAGGCGTGGGAAGACCGGAAGTTGGATTACATCATATTCAAAGCCTCTTCCATCTTCCCAAAATGGAATCAGCAGGTATTTAAATTTTAATTCAAGTTCCTCAAGGAATGGACTTTGACTCTGAAATATGCCCTCGAAGGCTCGATTGAAGGCATGAATCATTTTGTGGCTTATGCAAGTAGGAACATCAAATCCAGTACTATATATAATGCGTAGTCTTTTTAGGGTCATTGGCTGTAATTGACCTATATTATTTAAAAGAGCAATGAAGAGGGAACAGAATTCTCTTGAATCCCAAGTAAGTTCCAGGCTCAAGTCGGTGAGAGTGGTCAACACAGGTTGTAAGAGGTTGCCAAAATTTGAGGATGGATCAGAGATATTCCTACCGGATAAGACGAGCTGTCTTGGCTTAAATGAAGTTAGAAATTTGCTCCAAACCATGCCGGGAATTTCATCCCATTGAATCTGAAATCCTTGAAATAATTTGACTTTGTTTGGGAACTTGATAAATTCTTTCTTTAAAGAAAGAAATTCCTCGTAGTTGATGGAAGAAAAATTGATAGGTTTCAGCTTCCTTCGTGTAATAAATGGGATAGCAATCTCACTCCAAGTTTTGCATACAAGTCGGCTACTTTTGAGCTCTGAGAAGTTGAGGTAGGGAAAGACTGTGTCCAAAACCTGGAGAGAAATGGAATTATAAAATTTATAAATGAAATATCTGAATATCTAATTAATAAATATTCAATTGTTTACGGTTGGTAGAAATAATGGGTGTTGCCTTTCAGAGAGGGGATTCTGGCCATAAAAAGAAACGTATTTAATTAGGCAACTATATTTATATTTTATTACCTAATTATATTTACATTTAATAAATTTATGAGAATTGCATAAAACTTACCGGTGACGACATTTCGAGCGAATTTTCAATTAGAATGGATCTATGTAATGCATTTAAAAAAAATAACCAAAATTTTAATTTTTTAACTACATAATTAATAAATTATATAAACATAGCTCTACAATAATATAGGTAGCTTTAATAATGGTTAAGAACTAATATTAGTATTTCAATATGAAACTGGCCGAAACTTACCAAATTGAACTGACAAATCTCGAAGAATATTAAAGATATTTAGCTCGAAATTATAATCTTACTACAATATATATGTAAATGATTAATTGTAAATTTTATTTAGATATTTTAGCTTTAGCATTATTTCAACAAAAAATTTATTTTGAAGAATCAGCCTTTTAAAATCACAAAGAAATAAATTGTAGGTATCGTACAATTCAAATATATTTCCCTCTATTTTACCTGGCGCCCTGAGGGTGCCTGCCTAATATTTATCGGGGCTATTAGATCATTATGATTTCCATTAATACCTAGTACATTCAAGTAGATAGAAAGTCCAAACTTTAATTGATATATCATATTCATCATTGATATATGTATAAAATTAATATGATATATCGCACTACGGATAATATCTATTTATTAATACAATACAATTACTTCTTAGGTTAGTCATTAAAATTGCTTTTACCCTTTATAGATTATAGTCTATAGATTATACTTTTATAAGTAAGATAAAAAATGGATCTTTAAAGGGGTGCGTTCATTCCTTTTTTGAAATCTCGTCAATTGGTTTTGCAAATTTGGGGTTTTTGCTCATGAATTTTTGTAGGTTCCTCACTTCATTTTTATCCTCTCTTAATCTGACCCCAAAAAGAGAGGAACTGACCTCATCTTTTTCGGGTTTTTGAAGTTCTTCTGTGGCAGTATTCAAAGGGTTATATCCTATAAGGTCTGTGCACCAGGGCTCCTTCACCACCCGCCCATCATCCGTGTAAAGACGCATATCAACCCATTTACCTCGTTGGAATTTCGGCTTCCGAAAATACTTTATCACAAAATATTTATAATTATTTTAAAATTTGGTACTCAAAAATATGTCAAAAATTTATCACAATTTATAGCAAAATTAAAAAATATCCGACTCAATATCTGACTTACGTGAACAAAAAGTCCAGTGGCAATTATGCAGATGCAAACACAAATAAAGATGGCCCAAGGGATTGCACCCATTTCATTCTCCATTTCAATTATAATTTCAATAAATTATTATTATTCAGATTATTCAGATTTCAGATATTAATTTCGAGAAGATTTAAGTTAAACTACTGATATTTAATTCTGATGCAGATGACCAATTTATTTGATTTCATTCCTTTACTAGTACATAAAAAAATATAATCGTAAAAGTGTTTACATATCCGGAGATTATAAAGATTTAGTCATTGCAGGTAAATTCTGGGAATCTCGATTATTAATTTGGACTTGCGAGTATGAGTCCATGAATTATTTATCGAATTGTAAATTTATTTACAAGTGGAGGAGGATGTGCATTTCCTCTTTTTGGTTTATCTCAAACTTTTCATTTTCCACCCCTTTACTAGATAAGATAACCCCGAATTTTAAAATTAAACTCTCTAATAGGATTTTAAGGGAACTGGATTAAACTTTGCTAAATTATACTTGAAATTAATATTTTTAAAATTATGTAAAAATTTTATATGCAAAAAATCTTTAGCCACATTTTTGAGAAGACAGAAAAAGCACGCTGTACGTAATGATAAATCCCAAAACCTTTGCCAAAAATTTGATTAAAATTTAAAAATAAAATAGAGTATGGAATTCATAAAAATTAAATAATTTTGTTTTTAAATTACCGATGAAAAAGTTGCATAATTTAAGGTGAAAATACCGTTGGGAGAAAGTCCCAAATTTGACCTCCCAACTTCTTCAATCAGAACCTGGAAATTTACCTCACCTTGTGGTATTAGGACTTTTCTCCGTTCAAAAAGCCAACATTTGAATCCGCTCATCTAAAATTTGTATTTAAAAAAATTATTTTAATTTATTTTTGAAATATCTTACTTTTTGATGAGTACGAGCAGCGATCCAGAAGAAATATAGAAAGTAAAAGAAATAAAAAAGTGAATAGATATTTGAGAATAGGGATTTTTCAAATATCTGGGAAACTTGGGTTGTCAAAAAAGCTAGAGATCCCAATGAAAACAACAAAATAGCGTTGCTCATAGTCCGATTCATTACATTTAGGATTCCTTTAATTTCCTCATAGTTTTTTTCAATCTACGGATATATTTGATTAAAATATTTATTAGATTATGATTATTTAAATTAATTTTAATATGTATTGACCGTTTTAAGATTGGCGTCGGCAGAGTTGATTGATGCAAAAAACCTTGATGCCAAATCTTCAAATAAAATTATTGATAGAGGGGCTTGCATTTCAAGGAATCTATATGTAATTTTAAATGACATGAAAACAAATAATTGAATAACTACAACAAAATAGCCCAAAACGCCATCAATATTAAAAAAAGCTTTATATGATTCGAAAACAGCTACAGGATTCCATCCAAATTCTTCAAAATTTTCTATAAATCCACCAAAACAAGTATAAATTAAATCTGCAAGCAGAAAATGCACTTTTCGCAACTGAAATTTATTTTTAGTGATAGTGGCATTTTGGAGAAATGACGCAGAATCAATCATTCGGAATAAGTTTAGGAAATCAGAAGGAAGATATGAAAAATTTTATACAAGCCAACATTGCCAGATTGCTAATTAGTATATCATCAAATAAAATAAAAATTATAATGCTGGTTTTGTCCTCATTAATTCCTCGGGAAATGGCTTTAAAAGAATTGTATATGATGAGAAGTTGAACGAATCCATGTTTTATAAAGCAAGCAATCTGGAGTTCAATATAAAAATTAAATATGATTTTTTTAATACATAAAAAATAATACCTTTTGATATATATTTGATTTTATTGAATAATTCCCCAAAGAATCCTGCTGGAAATAATAAGGCGTAACGAAAAATATGTAATATCCGATTTTAAAATAATTTAGAAAATTTCTCAATCCCACTGGAATCCTTGAAATTTTATCCGCCATTTTTATTTTTTGAATTTTTTTCATGACCATATTCATTGAATAAAATTAATTTTATTTTTGAATAAATTAGGGACGTACTCAGCAATTTGGGAGTGGAAATTTTTCATTTCATTAATATACGAGTAATATAATCGTATATGTATAATCGTTATAATTAGTGTATAATATCCGCATGTCCATCAATTTAATTCAATTCATCGCATAATGCATTTCTAAAATTAAATATTTGTCAGGACTGAGAATTTTGTTCTCTATTTTTATTCCTGGACTATTTGGAAATTTCCATCATATTCATCGGGCAATTTTTATAAATTATTTCAAATAGCATCAATATATAAATGCTTTATAACCATATCATAGTATAGTACATATGGTATTTGAATCAAATCTTTATAAACAATATTTTTTAACGAAATTAATTTTCATGAAGGCCTATGCAATAGTATCATAGTATTATCAACCTAGTATAATAGAATTCATAAATATATAGGAAACTCTAATATAAATTTTACACACAAGACAACTTTTAAGCTCTTTGAAAGTCTTGGTTGGAAAGTAGGTTGTTGAAGAGAAATAAGGTAGTACATTGGATTTTGGAATTGAAATGAATTTCAATTGAATTATTAGTCTATTTTTGAAGATTTATTCTCATAATATGTGCATATTTGTGAAATTACAATAAATTGTAGTACAATAAAAATTATATAATATATTACTAGTATTACTAGTATTAGGGTACTCTATTTTAGATGATTTTAAAAATATGATATTTGTAAAATTATTAGCCGCATTTTTGAGGAGATAGAAATAGCACGCTGTACGTAATGATAAATCCTAGAACCTTTTGATAAAAATTGAATTTTTAAATATTATGGGAGTTTAATAAAACATTTAATGATGACAAAAAAGAATTTTAATGAAGAGTATTTACAGATGATAAAGTTGTGTAATTCAGGGTGAAAATGCCATCTGGAGAAAGTCCCAAATTTGACCTCCCAACTTCTTCAATCAGAACCATAAAATTCATCCCCCCTTGTGGCATCAGTGTTCTTCTTCGCTCAAAAAGCCAGCATTTAAATCCACTCATCTGGGATTTGCATTTAATAAAATAATTTTAATTAGACTTTTGAAAAATTTTACTTTTTGATGAGTTCTAGCAGCGATCCAGAAGAAATACAAAAAGTAAAAGAAATAAAAAAGTGAATAGATATTTGAGAATAAGGATTTTTCAAATATCTGGGAGACTTGGGTTGATAAAAAAGCAAGGGATCCTAACGAAAACAATAAGATGGGGTTGCTCATTGTCCGATTGATCTCGTTGAGGATTCCTTTAATTTCCTCATAGTTTTTCTCAATCTGCATTGGATAAAAGAGGTATTACAAATATATTTTATAATAATTCTTAATCTTGACCATCTTAAGGTTGGCACCAGAAGAATTGATTGATGCAAAGAACCTTGATGCCAAATCTTCAAATAATATTATTGATAGTGTGGCTTGCATTTCAAGGAATCTGTATGCAATTTTAAATGACATGAAAACAAATAAATAAATAACTTCAATATAATAGCCATCAACGCCATCTATATTTAAAAAAACATTATTTGATTTGAAAAATGGCTCAGGATCCCATCTAAATTTTTCAAAATTTGCAACAAATTCATTCAAGCAAGTGTAAATTAAACTTCCGAGTAGAAAATGTATTTTTTTCAATTGAAATGTAATTTTAGTGGAATCAATATCCACATTTTGGAGAAATGACGCAGAATCAATCATTTGGAAAATGTTTAGAAAATCAGAGGATCCTTTGAAAAATTTGATGCAAGCCAATATTGCCAGATTGTCAATTAGAATATCATCAAATAAAATGAAAAAAATGATGCTGGTTTTGTCCTCCTTAATTCCAAGAGAAAAGGCTTTAAAAGAATGGTAAACCATTAGGATTTGAACGAATCCATGTTTTACGAAACAAATAATCTGTAGTTCAATAAAAAATAATGTGATTTTTATTTTTTTTTAAAAATAAATTAAATACCTTTTGATATATATTTGATTTTATTGAATAATTTCCTAAAGAATCCTGTTGAAAATAATAGGGGGTGACAAAAAATATGAAATATCCCATTTTAAAATAGGTCAGAAAATTCTTCGCTGGAATCCTTGAAAAATTATCCACCATTTTTTGAGACTTTTTCCTGTCCATTAAAGCATTTATATTATAATAATTTTAATTCTAAATATCTATGTATATGAATGGGCGTACTCGCCCTCAGTAATTTGGAAATTGAAATTTTCCATTTAATTTATTAGGTATATCATTATAATACAATATTATATATTCAATAATGCAAATATCAATATACATACATATCTACAATATCAATTGACAATTCATTTCAAATCATCGCATAATGCATTTCTAAAATTTCACATGAGAGAGCTTTTGAACTCTTTGAAAGTCAGATGGGGAAGGTCCAAAGAAAGTTGTTGAGGACAGGAGAAATTCAAATATTAGTATTGGAACTTTTAATAATTTTAATATAATTTAATATAATACGTTCCATAACGTAATTTTTATTAATAATAATATATTTTTAATATATTGTATTGTATTAGTATCTGTCTCTCTTTTAGAATATTTTAAAAATATGTATGATATTTGTAAAATTATTAGCCGCATTTTTGAGGAGACAGAAATAGCACGCTGTAGGTAATGATAAATCCCAGAACCTTTTGATAAAAATTGGATTTTATAATATCTGTATTATTATGGGAGTCTCGGAAAAGTTTTAATAATTATTAATTATTAATTATTGTAATAATGACAAATAAGAAGATTTTGATAAAAAGTATTTACAGATGAAAAAGTTGTATAATTTAGGGTAAAAATTCCATTTGGGGAAAGTCCCAAATTTGATCTCCCAACTTCTTCAATCAGAACCAGGTAATTTACCTCACCTTGTGGTATCAGTATTTTTCTGCGCTCAAAGAGCCAGCATTTAAATCCGCTCATCTTAAGAATTTTCAAATGTATTTTAAAACATTTTAAATTGATTCTTGAGAAATATTACCTTTTGATGAGCTCGAGCAGCGATCCAGAAGAAATACAAAAGATAAAAGGAATAAACAAAAGTATAAATATTTGAGAATATGGATTGGTCAAATAGCTGGGACACTTGGGTTGACAAATGAGTAAGGGAACCCAAAGAAAACAACAAGATGGCGTTGCTCATCGTCCGATTTATTTCGCTGAGGATTCCTTTAATTTCCTCGTAGTTTTTCTCAATCTGAACAAGATTTAAAAAATATTAATCATTATTTTTTAATTATTCTTATTAATCTTGACCGTTTTAAGATTGGCGTCGGCAGAATTGATTGATGCAAAGAACCTTGATGCCAAATCTTCAAATAATATTATTGATAGAGGGGCTTGCATTTCAAGGAATCTGTATGCTATTTTAAATGATATGATACCAAATAAATATATAAATGTAATAAAATGGCCCAGTGCGCCATCTATATTTAAAAAAGCCATATATCTTTTGAAAAAAGCCACAGGGTTCCATCCAACCTCATCATTTGGAATAAAATTATTTAGGAAAGTATAGATTAAACATCCGAGCGGAAAATGCACTTTTCTCAATTGAAATTTATTTTTATGAATATTGGCATTTCGAAGAAATGACGCAGAATCAATCATTCGGAATAGTTTTAGGAAATCAGTTGAACTTTTAAAAAAATTGATATAAGCCAATAGTGCGAGGTTGTCAATTATCCAATCAAAGA